>JACEIK010000100.1:358809-370467 GCA_018107945.1 Datura stramonium | reverse complement strand
ATAACAAATGAAAACATGAACTTATATATAATGTTTGGGTGCTGGACACGGGGTCCGTGGCACAGACCCTATCGCGCCAGTTTATGGGCGTGCCATGGCGCAGAATGCGCAAGGAGGGGGTCCGTGACACGCCACCCCTGTCGCGGCCTGCTCCATCCTTCTACCGTGCGATTCCGATTCCTCGCTCGTTTGACCTTTCCCCGAGCCCTTTCTCTTACGCGTCGTACTCTAAAACTCTTGACTAACGTACAAATAGGCTGACTAAACGTTAGGAACTTACAAAGTGTAACACCAACGACTCGTGGGGCCTGACCACGAGTTGTGGTCTTGCCCATGGGATCTCATTTCTTCCATCTTTCTCACTAAATTCCTAGGCCTTCCCCACAAGTCACAGCACAACTCGTGGGTAGTCCTCATGAGTCTCCTCACGACTCATTTTGAGTCTGCTGCAAAATTTCAACTTTTCTCCGTTTTAGCTCCCGGATCTGATCTTTGGGTTTCCAGGGTATAATAATATCTCCCCCTTGGGAACATTCGTCCTCAAATGTTGGAAAAAACACAGAAAAGCAGAGATATGCATTTATCATATTCAAATACTTATTATTTAAACCGAAAACTGATGGAATGACTACCTCTGATTCAAGCTACACAGCTGAACTGGATTCACGAATCATACATACATCCACATACATAAAAGAAACTTGCACAGATGAATTGAACATGAAACTAAATAGAGTTTTAGGGCAGAACCGATACCTCAAGCTGAAACTAAGTCGGTAGAGAATAAATATGGGTATCTAGCCATCATATCCGCTTCGGCCTCCCACCTAGCTCCTTCAACATGCTGATTCCTCCATAACACTTTAACTGAAGCTACTTCCTTGTTACTTAGCCTTCGAAACTTTGTCGACCCAGTATTTCCATTGGGACCTCCTCATAGCTAAGGCTGTCTTTTACATCAATACTGTCTACCGGGACAACTAAAGTTGGTTCACCCAAACACTTCTTCAAAAGAGATACATGAAACACCGGATGCACAGAAGCTAATTCTAAAGGAAACTACAACTCATAAGCCACCTTGCCAACACGTCTCACTATCAGGTACGGGCCGATATAGTGGGGACTAAGATTCCCTTTCCTTCCAAATCGCATCACTCCCTTCATGGGAGACACTCTTAGAAATAACTAGTCATCGACTTCAAATTCTAATTCTCTTCTTCTCACATCCACATAAGACTTTTGGCGACTCTGTGTGGTTTTCAACCTATCTCTTATCAACTAAACCTTCTTCATTGCCTCATCAACCGAATCCGTCCCTATCAGTGCTTCCTCACCAACCTCAAACCATCCGATGGGCGACCTACATCTCTGCCCGTAGAGAGCCTCGAACGACGCCATCTGAATGCTACACTAATAGCTGTTATTTTAGGCGAAGTCGATCTGTGGAAAATGCTCATCCCAGCCGCCTCTAAAGTCAACTACGCATGCTCTCAACATGTCCTTGAGGGTCTGAATTTTCTGCTCCACTTGACCATCCGTTTGTGGGTGAAATGTTGTGTTGAGCTTTATTTGTGTACCCAATGCTTTTTGAAATGACTTCCAAAACTGAGAGATAAATTGAGTATCTCAATCTGAAATGATAGAAGAGGGTATCCCATGTAATCGAACTAATTCCGGGGTATATAGTTTGGCATAATCCTCTGCCGAATCCATGGTTTTGATAGGTACGAAATGAGCATCCTTGGTCAACCTGTCTACCACAACCCAAATGGAGTCGTGTTGTCGACGAGTATGAGGTAGAACTATGATAAAATACATATTAATTTCTTCCCACTTCAAAGTAGGAATGTTGATATCCTGTAGTACACCTCCCGGTCTCTGATGCTCAACATTTACTTGCTGATAGTTCAGACACTTGGATACGAATTCTACAACATCCTTCTTCATGCCATTCCACCAATAGATTTCCCGTAAGTCATGGTACATCTTGGTGGCACCTGGATGGATAGAATACTTGGATCCATGAGCCTCATGCAACATCCAGCTCTTTAAATCCTCCACATTTGGGACACATAAGAGACCCTGGTACCGAAGCACACCATCTCCCCCTTGAGAGAAGACCTCCACCTTCTAACTTTGAACGACTTCCTTCAACTTTACCAAAATCATGTCATCATCTTGTCTAGCTTTAACATCAGTCACCAAGTAATATTTTGATCCGTTCTGGACAACAACACCGCCATCAGTCAACTCCCAACCTTGCGAGTCGATGCACATCTTTCACCAGCTCCCCCTTCCCCTCACCCATATGGGACACACTCTGCATAGAGAGCCTACTAAGTGCATCTGCTACCATATTAGCCTTACCTGGATGGTAAACGACACTCATATCATAGTCCTTGAGTAGCTCCAACCACCTCCTTTGCCGAAGATTGAGATCTTTCTGCGTGAACACATACTATAAGCTCTTATGGTCCGTAAACACATTCATGTGGACCCCATACAAATAATGTCGCCATGACTTCAAGGCGAATACCACCGTGGCCAATTCAATGTCATGGGTCGAGTAATTCTTCTCATGGATCTTCAACTGTCTAGAGGCATATGCTATCACTTTCCCATGCTGCATCAACACACACCCAAGTTCGATCCTTGAAGCATCACAGTACACCACGAATCCATCGGTACCCTCAAGTAGGGTCAACACCGATGCTGAGGTAAGTCGGGTCTTAAACTCTTGGAGATTCTTCTCACAAGCCTCTAACCATCAAAACTTCACCTTCTTCTAGGTCAGTTTGGTCAAAGTGCTATAATAGATGAGAAACCCTCAACAAACCTTCGATAGTAGCCAGCCAAACCAAAGAAACTCAGAATATCTGAAGGATTCACCAGTCTAGGCTAATTCTTCACCGCCTCGATTTTCTAATAATCTACCTTTATGACCTCACTTGACACCACAAGGCCCAAAAAGGCTACGGAGTTCAACCAGAACTCGCACTTGCTAAACTTGACATATAATTGATGATCGTTGAGAGTCTGAAGCACTCTTCTCAAATGAGCGGCATGCTCCTCCTCGCTCCGCGAGTATATAAGGATGTCATCAATGAACATGATCACAAACATGTCCAGGTATGGCTTGAACACCGTTTTCATCAAGTCCATAAAAGCTGCAGGAGCATTCGTTAGTCCAAAATACATAACAACAAACTCATAATGACCATACTTCTTCCTGAAGGCTGTCTTCGAGATGTCACTCTCCTGAACTCTAAGCTGATGATACCCGGATCTGAGATCTATCTTTGAGAAACATTTGGCACACTGAAGCTAGTCAAACATATCATTGATTCTAGCTAAAGGATACCTATTCTTGATGGTGACCTTGTTCAATTACCGATAATCAATGCACATGCGAAGATAACCGTCTTTCTTTCGGACAAAAAGAACCGGTGCTCCCCATGGGGACTTGCTCGGTCTAATGAAACCCTTATCAAACAAGTCCTTCAAATGCTCTTTCAACACATTTAACTCTGCTGGAGCCATTCTGTAGGGAGGAATAGATATAGGCGGCGTGCGGGAAAGAAGGTCAATACCAAAATCGATCTCCCGCTCAGGAGGAACACCGGACAAATCATCAGGAAAGACCTCTAGATACTCATGTACTACTGTAACTGATTGGACAGTCAGGGTCTCGGACTCAAAATCCTTAACCCTAACTAAATGGTATGCACAACCCTTAGAAATCATCTTTCTAGCCTTAAGGTAGAAAATGAAACGACCTACAACCACAACTGAACTACCTTTCCATTCTAAGATTGGCTCACCCAGAAATCTGAACTCTACTGCCTGGGTTCTACAATTAACTGAAGCATAGCATGAAAATAGCCAATCCATGACAAGAATCAAATCAAAATCGATCATGGCTAACTCTATCAAATCTACTGAGGTGACCTTCTAAAGGATTGAGACTGGGCAACATATGTACACCCGTCTAGTTATAACTGAGTCACCTACTGGAGTAAAAACTGAGAAGGGTTCTGAAAAGACTTCGGGACTGACTCTGAAGCTACTGGCCACATAAGGTGTCATGAAAGACAAGGTAGCCCCTGTATCTAACAAAGCATAAACATCAATATGGAAAACTCGTAACATACAAGTGACCACATCTGGGGAGACCTCCTACTCCTGATGGGATGCTAAGGCATAGTATTCTGGTGCTGACCGCCAGCTGTGCTAGTAGATGCCTCCTGATGGGCTAAGCATGCGGTAGGGGATGCTAAACTAGAAACTGGGCCTCGGCCCCCAACCTGATCCTGTCCTGCTTCTGGGAAATCTCTAAGAATGTGTCCGGGCTTCCCACACCCAAAAAAAGCACCTGAACCTGCCAAGCACTGGCCTGTGTGCCCCCGACCACATCTGGTACAAGCTGGGATGCTAGAATCTGCGGGTCTGCTGCTCTGACACCTCGAGCCTGATGCTCGCTCTCTCTGATTATGTCTAGGCCTAAATGGCACACCCAAAGCTAAAGGTGTTGGAGCTGATGATCTCTGGTGAGTCTGTTGTCGGTGCCTACCACTTGAACTCGGCTAGGAGAATCTGTGGTCATCGGTCCTGGCCCTCTTGGCCTCCCTTACTATCAGATGTGTGGCCTCCATCTACTAGGCATAAAACACTATCCATGGAAAATCCATGTCCTAGTGGAGCATAGCGGTCCTACAATCCTTGTCCAAATGGCCCGCTACCCCATATATGAATCTACTCACCCGCGCCCTATGATCAGCTACCAACTCTGGTGTGTATTTCGATAAGTTAGTGAACTCGTGGGAATACTCTTGTACTGTCATCCGCCCTTGCTTCAAATTCACGAATTCAACTGCCTTCAGCTCCATCATCTCACGAGGGAATAACCGCTCTAGAAAGGCAACATGGAACTCTTCCCAAGTGACAGGACCTGCTCTGGCGACCCTGCTATCCTTCCATTGGCAAAACTTATTAGGGGCGACCCCGTTCAACTGGTAAGAAGCCAACTCTGCACACTCAACTACATTCACCCCCATGACTTGGGTGATCTTCACTATCTCATCTATGAACTCATGCGGGTCCTTATCTACCTTGGACCCAAGGAACTCCAGTAGGCTTATCCGCAAGAAGTCTCTCAGTCGATCCGTTGCTGCATTTCCATTCTGTGGAACATGCGCAATGGCCTGCTGATTGACCTTAGCGGGCAAGGCCTGCACAAGCATCTGAATAGCTGCCCGAAACTCAACATGAGAGACTGGCTCTGGTGCCTGGTGCTCCTGAACTGGTGGGGCTTGATGGTGCCTATTACCGTTGCCATCCTCATGGCCTTCACCATTACCATTTCTCCTACCATTCATTCTTCGAGGAGCCATGATTCTGCAATCGCGAATAGCATGAATTAGAAGGATAGAAAGACTTTTCATCGAACGACATAGATCATGAAAGAATGGACCTTTTTTTCCTAAATGTCTCGAATCCTCTTTGTCATAAGTGTGGCACGCTTCACACCCATGAAAAAGACTCTACTTAACGTGACTTTCAGACACCCTAGGATAATTCAAACCTATATCTTTGATACCAAGTTTGTCACGACCCGTACAGAGGCCCGGATCATAACATGGGACAAGGAGCCCTGAGAGACCCCAAGTCGACCCATGACATAAGCATACATCTAATCTCAATCAAGAAACTGAATAGTCATAATATAATAATAGAGGAAGTCTAACCTGAATATAACATCAGAGTACGAAATCCGAAGCTAAAAACATACATATGTCTGAAAAGCCTCTAAACATGACGAGTTGATGGGATAAGACCCCAACTAACTCAACAAAGCTAAAACTGAATTACATAAAGGAAAGCTGAATACTCTAGTCCTTGGAAATAAGGACCCACCCTCAAATAGAGTGCTAACTCTGATAAGTTGGCTATGAGCGGGGCTGAATCTGAGAGTTGGGTCCTGTATCATGAAATGATACAACATAGAGTATGCGTTCAGTACGTGGAATGTATCGAGTATGTAAGGTGAGTAAAACCGCTAAAGCAAATAATATCATTTAAAGACAATGCATAATATAAATGTAAACATAAGAATCTGAGAGTAGGGCTTGCATGCATTCTTTCTGAATCATGATTCTCTTCGTAACATAATGTAACATAACTTCACAACAACACAACTGAATCGATTGTCTCAAAGCTAAATTCTGATACTTATAAGAAAATTTGAACATTAAGTCAAACCTGCTTTAGAACATGCATTTACATAAATCTCATGAGTAATGAAACATGAATATCTAAAATCATGAGGAACAATGGGAGACTCTTTTTTAATCGACATACCACAATAGAACTTACGTGGTCCCAACTATCACACTCAAGTGGGTAGAGCCGTCCAAATCCTTGCTAGGCTAGGGACGATACCGTGATATCAATATCAAGTTGAAGACCTATCCAGGCAGGGGAAGCTTACAAGGGAGGTCCTAAAGACATAATGTATAAACCTACGTTGGCGCGTAGTTCTGAGGCATATGGTGATCGACCCTGAGCCTACTCGGTGCTAGACATTACTCCCAAAACATGCATAGGCTCTACATCATTTTATAGCGAAGCTCAACATCATATATTGATGAAGCTCAATGATCAAATACATCTCAAATATGAAATCATGCATATGAGAAGCGTTAGCTCAAAACATTCCACAAGCTGAAAACATAATTGGGAGCCTTCGCACCAAAACCATGTGGTAAGCTATACATAGGAAAACTTTAACTTAAAACATACCACAAGATGAGAATATAATTTGAAGTCTTTGCTTCAAAACAATGTGGTAAGCTTAATTCGAGAAAATCATCATTCATACTTAACATGCGGGCATTGCCCAAAGCTTTATCATACTTAGAAATACTCACTTCTCATCGAAAACATAATTGTAAATATGTGTAGCTTTAAAACATGCTTTTCATCATAATATATCATCATCATCATATATTCACCACCAATCTCATCTTTCATAAACATCTCAACAATTGGCTTTTAATTCAAAAAGATAGAAACATGATTTTTAATTGCAAACATTATAAAACTTTCCCATGCTTTATAATTCAATAATAGCATCATGATCAAATCATACGCATGTATAGAAGTCGACGATTCATGCACTTCGGTTAAAAACCCCATAGAATTTCATACTTTAGAGACGGATTGGGCATGGGTGTGAAAAAAATAACCCATTCATAACCCTACATACCAGTTGGTAGTTGATTCTAACACTTCTTTGAATGCCCAATAGAGAATTGAAGGAAATTGAGGAACAATAGCTTAATCACCCTCTCAAACGTGTCTACCTTGCATGCATGAATGAATAAGGCCTAAAATGAACTTGACCCCTTTAAAAGTCACTATTCATAACCCAAAACGTTGTAGTTTTGGCCTTAGGAACTTAGGAATTACGGAAAAACCCTTACTAAATTCACAGAAAATAACTGCCTGGTAGCCCTAATGGGTGACCTGACGACTCGTTTGGGTGACCACGACTCGTTTTCACCATCCGTGATGTACACTGCCTTGCCTCATTAAATTTTATTCAAGGCTTGCTAACGACTCACCCCACGAATCGTGGGGACTGACTACGACACATGGGGAACTCCCGTCAAGTCTACTGCCATCATTCTTTCCTTTTCCTAATTCCCCTCCGCCACAGCTGATCCAACGACTCGTGGGGCCTGACCATGAGTTGTGGTCTTGCTCGTGGGGTCTCATTTCTTCCATCCTACTCACTAAATGCCTGGGCCTTCTCCACGAGTCACATCACGACTCGTGGGTTGTCCTCACGAGTCTCCTCACGACGCATTCTGATTCTGCTGCAAAATTTCAACTTTTTCTCTATTTCAACTCCCGGATCTAATCTTTGGGTTTTGGGGGTATAACACAAGTGAGGGAATAAAGGTAGATTCTCAGAAAATCGAGGCAGTCAAGAATTGGCCTAGATCGGTGAATCCTCCAGATATTCAAAGTTTCTTGGCTTTAGCTAGCTACTATCGGAGATTTGTTGAGGTCATCTATTGCAGCGCCCTTGACCAAATTGACTCAGAAGAAGGTGAAATTCCAATGGTCGGAGAATTGTGATAAGAGCTTCCAAGAGTTGAAGACTCGACTTACCTCAACACTGGTGTTAACACTACTGGAGGGTACCGATGGGTTCATAGTGTATTGTGATGCTTCAACGATTGGACATTGGTGCGGATTGATGCAGCATGGGAAAGTCATAGCCTATGCCTCCAGACAGCTAAAGGTTCTTGAGAGGGATTACCCAACCCATGATCTTGAGTTGGCCGCGGTGGTGTTCGCCTTTAAGATATGGAGCCATTATTTGTATGAGGTCCACGTGGATGTGTTCACGGAGCATAAGAGTTTGAAATATGTGTTTACCCAGAAGGACCTCAATCTTCGACAAAGAAGGTGGTTGGAACTACTCAAAGACTATTATGTGAGTGTGCTATACCATCCAGGTAAGGCTAATGTAGTAGCTGTCGCACTTAATAGATTCTCTATGGAGAGTGTGTCCCATGTGGATGAGGGGAAGAAGGAGCTGGTGAGAGATATACATCTACTTGCAAGGTTAGGAGTTAGGTTGATTCACTTGACTGATGGCGGTGTTGTTGTGCAGAACAGATCAGAATCGTCCTTGGTGAATGATGTGAAAGCTAGACAAGATGAGGACCCGATTTTGGTAAAGTTGAAAGAAGTCGCTCAGAATCAGAAGGTAGAGGTCTTCTCCAAAGGGGGAGATGGTGTGCTTCGGTACCAGGGTCACCTATGTGTTACTAATGTTGATGATTTGATGAGCCAGATGTTGCATGAGGCTTATGGATCCAGGTATTCTATCCATCCAAGTGCCACCAAAGATGTACCGTGACTTACGAGAAATCTATTGGTGGAATGGCATGAAAAAGGATATTGCAGAATTCATAGCCAAGTGTCTGAACCGTCATCAAGTAAAGGTGGAGCATCAGAGACCGGGAGGCATATGTCATGATATTAGAATTCCTACTTGGAAGTGGGAAGAAATCAGTATGGATTTCATCACAGGTTTACCTCATACTCGTCGACAATATGACTCCATTTGGGTTGTGATATACAGGTTGACCAAGGATGAACATTTTCTACTAGTTAAGACCATGAATTCGTTGGAGGATTATGCCAAACTATATATCCTGGAGCTGGTTCGATTGCATGGAGTGCCCTTATCCATCATTTCAGATAGGGGTACCCAATTTACCTCTCAGTTTTAGAGGTCATTTAAGAAAGGACTAAGTATGCAAGTTAAGCTCAGCACAACACTCCACCCGCAAACAGATGGTCAAGCGGAGCGGAAAACCCAGTCTCTCGAAGACATATTGAGAGCATGCGTGATGGACTTCAAAGGTAGTTGGGATGATTACTTGCCCCTGATCGAGTTTGCCTATAATAACAGCTATCATTCTAGTATTCAAGTGGCGCTGTTCGAGGCTCTCTATGGGCGGAGATGTAGATCACCCATTGGATGGTTTGAGATTGGTGAGGCAGCAATGATAGGGCCAGATTCGGTTCATGAGGCTATGAAGAAGGTTCAATTGATAAGGGATAGGATGAAAATCGCTCAGAGTCACCAAAAGTCCTATGCCGATGTAAGAAGGAGATAATTAGAGTTCGAGGTGGATGATTGGGTGTTTCTGAAGGTATCTCCCATGAAGGGAGTGATGCGGTTTTGAAAGAAAGGGAAACTTACTCCTCGCTATGTTGGCCCCTACCGAATTGTAAGAAGAGTTGGCAAGGTGGCATATGAAATGGAGTTGCCCTCAGAGTTATCTTTCATGCATCCTGTGTTCCATGTATCTCTCTTGAAGAAGTGTTTGGGTGATCCAGCCCTAGTTATCCCGATGGAAAGTGTTGGTGTAAACGACACCTTAGCTATGAGGAGGTTCCGGTGTAAATATTGGATCATCAGGTTCGAAGGCTAAGGAACAAGGAAGTAGCTTCAGTTAAAGTGTTATGGAGGAATTAGCATGCTGAAGGAGCTATGTGGGAGGCCGAAGCGGATATGATTGCTAGATACCCACATTTGTTTTCTACTGGCTCAGTTCCAACTTGAGGTATCAATTTTTCCCTAAACTTCCATTTAGTTTTCATGTTCAGTACATGTGTTCAAGTTTCTTTATGTATATGGACGTGTATGTGAATCATGAAATTAGCTCATCTATGTGGTTTGAATCGGAGATAGTCATTCTGTTAGTTTTCGGTTTAAATGATCGGTATTTAGGTATAATGCTTGCATGTCTCTATTTTCTGTATGTTTCCAACTTTCAAGGATGAATGTTCCCAAGGGGGAGATATTCTAATATTCCGAAAGTTCCTAACATTATACCCGGGATTTAAAATTGGAAGTTGGCTGAAACTTGAAAAATAAAGAGAGAGAGTCATAGGACGGATAACCCAATGGATTGTTGGTCCAACCAACGACCCGTTGGAAGCAGCCGTGGGAAGTTGTGGTCTGGTGTCGGTGGGTAACAACGGGTTAAGTAACGACTTGTCGTTCTATAAAACGAGTCGTTGTTATGAGTCGTGATGCGGACTGGGCTTCAACGTTAGGGGATATGATAGGTCATCCCACGACACGTTGTGAGAGGTAACGGGTTGTGGTCACGAGTCGTTGTATGGGGATAGGTATTTTCTAGTGGACCTAATGGAATGCAACCATGATTCGTTGGAGGATGTAACGAGTCGTGGTGAGGTTCGTTTGAAGACCCAGTGCAGGATCTGAAGGGGGAAAGCCATGGACGATGTGATGACCCATTGGACGGAAGGACGACTCATTCTGTCTATAGTGGGTCAAATCTTAGATCACGAATTTTGGGCAGTGCAGATATCGGATGGATACCACAAGTCGAGGTATGCTCCAACGATCCATTAGTCTACTCGTTAGTTCACCAGTTCAGATTTTTTAGGGTTTTTCATTAAGGGTATTTTCGTCATTCCTACGCTCTAAGGTCCTAAACTACGTCGTTTTAAGTTATTTTCTGAGTTATTAAGATAGGTTAAGCCCTTATAGCGTATTCATTCTCATGCATGCAAAAGTTAGAGAAAAATTTAGTGGAGATCAAGCTAGTCTTCAAGGTTTTTCTTCATCAATTTCCATTGGGCTTTCAAGGAGTGGTGAGATTTGACTTTCCCCAGGTATGTAGGGTTATGAATAGGTGTTCTCGTTCACACCCATGCCCAATCTCTCCTAATTCATGAAGTTTGATCAAAAATCTTATGGGATTTTAACTTAAATCTTGTGGAATTCGAATGATCTATTAATGGGTTATTATCTTTCATGATTTATATCCTATTTTTTGAATTATGATCAGATTCAACATCTATTTTTATTATAAATTTATTGATTTTGACTTCTACTAAATTAAGCCTAATTATGCATGTTCTATGATGAATCGAGTTATGATCTTTTGTCATGACCCGAACGGATCCCCAGATCATAGACACGGGCAAAGGGACCCTGAGAAACCTGATGAGCCCGCAAGTGTACGGGTCGTACAAGTAATATAGTGGCTCTTTTTAAGAACCGGAATGTCGAACCCACAGGGACTGGACTACGGGGTAAAA
>JACEIK010000100.1:308845-320344 GCA_018107945.1 Datura stramonium | reverse complement strand
GTTACAGATGTCATATAGTCGGCTTCCCAGTCAGTCAGGTATGGGGAGCCAGTCGCGCCCTCCCCCCAGTTATGGGGCGTGACAGTTTAAGTCTCAACTTTCTTTTGAATTGATGATTTCAAGCTTATGATTATTTCTCCCTATTATGCATAATTTATGAATTTCAAGTATCTGAGCCCATGATATCAAGTCATGATGTATTATCGAAATACATATGAAAGTTTATGAATTTTATGATTTCAAGTTATGAAGATTTATTCAAGCAAGGATTATTTTCATTAAATTCAAGTTCAAGTATCATGGCCAACTCTATGGCATCTTTTCATGAATATCTCACACATGTAAAACATCATTATTATTTCATTTTTTGGCTAGCCCATGCAAGTACAAGTGTATTTTCATGATAATGATTATGAGCCATGTGCATATTTTTTGGAGTAGTATCTAGCATCGAGTAAGCTAGGGGTTCAGTCAAACCCTAAGTCTCAGAGCTACGTTCCACCGTAGGTATATATTCATGTTAAAACCCTACGGGGACTCACAAGTGATATCATTCCTTAATCATTCCTTGCCTTTGCAAGCTTGGAACGGCTCTACCCAGTTGAGCGAGATAGTTGGGGCATCATGTAAGATCTATTATGATGGTGTCAGTTATGACGAAGCCTCCCATTGTTCCTCATGTTTTAAGTTACTCATGTTCATGTCTTATGGTATTATGTTTTATAGAATATTTGACCCATTGATCAGTTTTGAGTTTTCACATATAATTTCAAGTATGAACACTATATGTTTTCTATTTCTAAACCTTGGGTCGTTATGTTTAGCTTATATTGAATATCTCATGATTATGATTACTTCAGAAATATGTCTTTTAGCATGTTGCCCGTACTCTCATGTTCTACCTTGTTTTATATTCATGATTTCAGACTATCGATTTTACTAGCATGTTATCTCCCTATACACTCAGTACATTCAAAATATGGATCACATACTCTATGCTATATCATCTGATGATATAGGTTTAAATGATCCTTAACAGTCTCATCGTTAGCTCGCTCCTACTCAGTCCAGCTTTATTCCAGTTTTGGTTAGTCTTCATGATCTGTGGATATCAATTTTTATTATATCTGTTATATTTATGTCTTTTAGTTTTAGACATAGCGAGCTAGTTGGGGTTGTTGTCCCACTAGCTCATCAGATGTTTAGAGGCTTTTCAGGAAATTATGTATAGATGGTTCAATGATGTTGGCTCGTGTTTATGTTCATGTTGATAGCTATGCAGACTTCTTCTTTAAATATGTTCATGTTATATTTTGCTTAGTAATGCTCTTATTCATGGTATGTATGTGCCATGGGTTAGCTTGGAGCCATTCATGGTTCTAGGTCCTTTGTCTCGATCTAGGTTTCTAGCTCGGGTTGTGACACTCTTTCTTTAAACTTCTTGTCCATCTTTGAACAATGGAACTTAGGCGAGTTTATTCTAGTGAAGTCTTGAATCCTAACAGCTGCTGCATTTTCGTTTAGGTTCATAGGTGCAACCGCCTGCTCGTTGACCTGAGCCGTCATAGCCTGTGCTAATATCTAAAAGGAAGCCCTAAACTCAGCATGAGTCACCTGCTCATTCAAAGGGCTTGCTGGAGCTGGTGGGGCTTGCTGGTTTGTATTACTGTTTCTCCTTCCATTTTCACTTCCAGGAGGCATTATCTATAAAAGCATGGAGCATGAGTTAGAAGTAGAATTAGAGTTCAACTCTATCGCACGATAGGAATCACGAAAGAAGGGAAACTTCCTAAAAATATCTCGTAGCCTCTTCCTCAAAAGTGTGGCATGCTTCACACCCATGAAAAAGACTCTACTTAGTATGACTTTCAGACACCCTCGGACACACCTAAACCTAATGATCTAATATCAAGTTTGTCACGACCCGAGCATAGACCCCGGACATAACACGAGACCTAGAACCACAAATGACTCTAAGCTAACCCATAGTACATGCATAACATAAGCATAAGCATACACTTAGTGGAAACCACCATAAACTAATGCATAAGTGAAATTCTAAGATATCATAAGACATCTAAATTGAGACATCAAGTCAAACAACTGAATATCTATACATGATAGTCTGAAGAGACTCTAATCATAAGATGAGCTGAAGGGACAAACCCCCCAACTAGCTCTACTAAGTCTGAAATTGAAAATACATAAAGGGGACATAAACCAAAATAGATGTCCTCAAGTGATGAGGACTCAACTAAAGCTGATGTTGAACCTGAAGTGAGAGTGAATCCAGTAGCCAGGCTGAGACTGGACACCCGAACCTATATCATGAGATGATATAGTATGAAAGTATGTGGTTAGAACTATGAGTATATAAGATAAGTAAAAACATGAGAATAAGGACAACATGCTAAAAGTCATGATCATAAGATAGTCTTAAAACATGAGTTGTTCATCATAAACTGAAGTATAATAACCCAATGTTTTGAAAGTAAAATAATAAAGCTTAAATCATAAGTAAAACTTATAGACTAATTAATGGGTCAAAATACACTCTAAAACAAGATATCGTAAGTCCTTAACATGTAGAAACATGAAACATGAGGAACCACGGAAGATTCTCATGAGTAATACCATCATGAATGAGCACATGATGCCCAACTATCTTGCTCAAGTTGATAGATCCATTTAAGGCCTTGGAAGGGAAAAGAATGATGAAGGCGTTATATCACTTATAATCATAAGCCAAATAGCGTAAGGGGGACGCTTTCAACTTGCGAGAACCCTTTAGGCTAGGGGCAAGGGAGACACTCTCAACTGGTGAGGAAACGTAGGTTTCAAAACTGGGTGCGCTGAACCCTGGACTACTCGGTGCTAAATACTAATCTTAAAATATGCATAATACTCATAATCATAATCATGAAACAACTTGTTTTTCATGGGATAGTTAGAAATCATGAGGTTTATAAATTGCTTAATATACATGAACTAGCCATGAAAAAAATGCTAAAAATTTAGCCATGATGCATAAGCTTGATATTCATGAGATTCATACATACTTGAGTAAATCATGATAACTTGAAAATGGAGAATCATAAGGGTTTCTCATAGAAATCATGTGATCATAGTCATAAATCATAATTAGAATCATTAGAGAATCAAATTCATAACAGATCATGGAGTTTTTGCATAAAAGGGTCTAACTCTAGAAATTCATGAAAATCATAATTGGAGGCTTGAAGAAATTAAAGTCATATAAATAGACTTGAGAATGGGCATGAGGGTGGAAGAAATCCCCCATTCATAACCCCACATACCTGGGTGTTGATGGATTCTTTCTTAGACTTGAGACCAAAGAGATTTAACAAGAAGAACCCTAATTGCTTGAGAGCCTTGAGAGGATTTGAGATTCAATCTAAAGTGCTAGGAGGTGAATGAGAGTTTAGGCTTAGTTTAACCCTTAAATACTCCCATTAAAAAACCCAAAATTACATGATTTAGGGGTTAAAATCATAGAAAGTTATGAAAACACTCTTAGAAAGTTGCACTTAAAAATAGCTTGCCCAGTGGTACGACTCCTAACATGATCCATATCACCATGCTACCACTTGTACCAAGTCTTACAACTACAGATCCTGTACTGGAAAATTCTCCGAATCCCCTTCCAACGACCCTTCAATACAACTCATACAATCTTGGTATGAATCATAAGACACTGTCGCGGTTTCTTGACCAAATTTGTTGATTCCTCTGGTCCTCATGTCACGACTCTTGGTACGACTAACACCATCATACCATGAGTCGTACTGAGGGAAATTTTTAGTTTTTCTACTGCTTCATTCTCCATATCTGGGGTCTAGTCCTAGGGACTTGTGGGGTGTTACATTATCTCACCCTTGGAAATATTAGTCCTTGAATGGAGGCTAATAAGTTGAAAAGATAGGGAAAGAGATACAACCCCAAAATTTAAAGCTAGAGACTGAATACTAATGGAGTGACTAACTCCGAACTAAATTCACGAAACATGCATGCATAGTAAGACATGAAATGAACTGGGAGGCATGAACTTGACATGAATCTGAATAGAGTACTAAGGAGGAAAGTAGTACCTCATGCTTGAAATGAACTGGAAGGGAAGTGGTGAGGGTACATGGCCATCATATCTTCTTCGGCTTCCCAAATATCTCCCTCTACACGCTGATTCCTCCAAAGGACTTTCATTGAAGCAACTTCCTTGTTCTTCAACCTCTAAGCTTGATGGTCAAGAATGTCAACCGGAACCTCTTCATAAGTGAGGCCGTCCTTCACACCAATACTCTCTACAGGCATAACTAGAGACAGATTGCCAATGCACTTCTTTAACAAGGACAAATGGAAAACTAGATGTACCGAAGCTAACTCCGCAGGCAACTCCAACTCATAGGCCATATTATCAATGCGCCTCAGAATCCTATAAGTACCAACATATCAAGGACTAAGCTTCCCTTTCTTTCCAAACCTCAAAACTTTGTTCATGGGTGACACCTTTAGAAACACCCTACTGTCAGCTACAAACTCAAGCTCTCTCCTTCTAACATCCGCATATGATTTCTGATGAAACTGAGATATTTTCAGCCCTTCTCTGATCAGTTGAACTTTCTCCATGGCCTCATGAACTGAGTCTGGCTCTATCTCAAACCATCCAATCGGTGACCTACATCTCCATCCATAAAGAGCCTCAAATGGGCCATCTGAATGCTGGAGTGGTAGCTGTTATTATAGGAAAACTAAATGAGGGGAAAGTGATCATCACAACTAAGGTGGCATGATTTTATGACACTTTCGATGCTTAAAACATAGAAAAGATGCTAGAACTTGGGTGTGTTTATACGAATATGAGGTTCTTTTTCTGCATTTTCAGGCAATAGGTCTGGGATTTGGATTTTGGAAAAGAAGTGAAAAAGTGCATAAAATAGTTTGCTACAAGTCACAGTACAAACCGTACCATCTGGGTATGAGCTGTACCTAGTGCCCATAGTTGAGAATTCAGAGAATGCACAAGTACATAGCTCAATGTATGACTGGACATTACGAGTCGTACCACTTAGGTACGAGCCGTACTAAGTGCCGTATCAGAGATTCAAAGATGTTCACTGGAAGATCCTATTGTACGTGCAGATGTCATGAGTCTTGACACCATTATATGAGTCATACCACAGACTCATGGTAAGAATTAGAGAGTCAGATACATGGCATCCTCAGGGCACGATTTTATTGCATAGGTAATGCCAACATGGTACGAGTTATATGAAGCAACCATAGGTTGACATTTAGATATGCCATCTTTCAGAATCCTAAACTACGATGCCACCTATGACTCGTAGTAATGCAACATGAGTCGTACCAGCCTTCCGTACCTGATAGATCCAAAAGCTGCAGATCGTACTACGAGAGCATACCATGACTCATAACAACATGCTCTGATTCGTAGGTCATCTCGACGGCAACAGTCCCTGTTAATTTATGATCGGATCATTAATTGTATAAATACTTTTCTTTTATTTTTCCTTAGAAGGTGTGATACTTTTGATTGTATTTGTGTTTTTGGGATTTTTCCAATGCACCTTTGAGAATTATATCCACGAAAACCTTGAGAAAAGTAGATCATCGTGTTCCTGATTTTTCAAAGTTTATAGTGTAATTGATCATTGAGTTTTATTCCTTCAATGTTGTAAGTTATTAATTATGATTTCATTCATGATTTTTGGTTTTTTTCTTGCAATTATGTGTAGGTAAAACCTCCATAACTAGGGTTGAGGGAATCATGGTAAAATAACGAATTAGAGTTAACACAAAATGAATCTAACTATATACTAAATGTTCTATTGTTCTTTCCTTTATGATTATTGTTTCTTAATGTTGGGAAATGTTAGGATTAGCCTGTATTCTCTTCTTTCATGAATCTAGAAAGGTAGAGATTAGGAAAAGGAAAAAACAACAAAGCCTTGAAGTTAATTTTCATTAAATAACTTGAGTTGTGGTCGCATAAAATTTAGTTTGGAATTATGGATAAAGGTTAGTTGAAAGCGCTCATGAGACCTAACCCGATAATTGAATATAGTCATCTAATGGGAGTGAATAAGTCATTTGGTTGAACGTAGTTTATCAATCCTATAGGCTAGCTATTGGAATAGATCACAAGTGTAATAACCCAACCTAGTTAAGAATCCATAGGGAACACTTTCCTAGTTAATTGCATATCTTTGATAACAACACTATTCCACAATATTGTCACTTAATTATTTCTCTTAAAACCCCATAGGAAATAATTGAATTAAAAGTATAAATACTAGCATAAACTTAGTTGAGTTCTTTATTGAAAACGACCATGTTATACTTCTTCTGAGGTGTAATTTGAGTGTTATAACCAACTACCCTTGAAATCAACCCTGCAATCTCTCAACATGTCCTCTAAGATCTGAATGGTCTACTCAGCCTAACCATCTATCTGCGGGTGAAAAGTTGTGTTAAGTTTTACATGAGTACAAAGGCCCTTCTAAAATGATTTCAAAAACTGTAAAGTGAACTGAGTACCCCTATATGAAATGATGGGAAATGGGACCCCATGAAACCTAACTAACTCTCATATGTAAAAACTAGCATAGTCCTTGGCTGAATCTGTAGTCTTAACTGGTAGGAAAAGTGTTGAGTTAGTCATCCGGTCCACAATCACCCTTATTGAATCATGTTGCGGGTGCGTATGAGGAAAACCTATGATGAAGTCCATATTTATCTCTTTTCACTTCCAAGTAGGAATACTAATATCATTTAGCATACCTCCCAGTCTCTGATGCTCTATCTTCACTTGTTAAAACTTGAACACTTAGCCACAAATTCTGCGATATCCTTCTTTGTGCCATTCCAACAATAGACTTCCTTTACATTAGATACATATTGGTGGAACCTATATGGATAGAATAACGAGAGATATGAGTCTCTCTCACCATCTTCTCTCTCAAGTCATCCATATCTGGAACACATAATCTACCCTGATATTGGAGTACTGCAGCTCACCCTTGGGAGAAAACCTCCATTTTTTGAGTCCAGAATACTTCCTTCAACTTAACTAAAATAGGATTCTCATCTTACCTTGCCTTAAACTGTTCCACTAATGAAGATTCTGATCCATTCTGAACAATGACACCCCATTTGCTGAATTTGTAAGGCAAACCCCTAAGCGAGAGAGCCTATCGACATCTCTAGCCAACTCCTAATTTCCGTCTTCCACATGAGTCACATTCTCCATGGAAAACCTGATAAGAGAATTTGATACTACATTGGCCTTTTTCGGATGATAAAGAACACTCATGTCGTAGACCTTGAGAAGCTCAACACATCTCCTTTGCCGAAAATTTAGGTCTTTCTGAATGAATACATACTGAAGGCTCTTATGGTCTGTGAACACATCAACATGTTCCCTATACAAATAGTGCCTCCATATCTTTAAGGCAAACACCATTGCTGCAAACTCAAGGTTGTGTGTCGGGTAATTCTTCTCATAAGTCCTAAGATGTCTCGAAGTATGAGCGATCACCTTACCATGCTGCATCAACTTTCACCTGAGGTCAATTCTAGAGACATCACAATACACTAAAAAGTTGCCTGTGCCCTCTGGTATGGTCAAAACTGGAGCTGAAGTGAGTTGAGTCTTTAGCTCCTGAAAGCTCCTCTCACAAGCATCAAATTGCTGAAATTTGACCTTCTTTTAAGTTAATCTGGTCAAAGATGTAGCAATGGATTAAAATCCCTCTACGAACCTCCGATAATAACTTATGTCACCAAGCACACGCAAGCACACGTGGTCATCAAGTAATATAGGATGGTGAAGTCCCGATATCATACCCATAGAGACTTGTCGGATTAATTTCTTAAGTTTTGAACCTTTATTGCACTATTCAAGAAAACACAAGTAAAATAGAGAAATGGTTTGGAGATTATTCTACCGAATTTCGAATGTAAATTAAACTAACAACTAAATTCGGTTGCAAGAGTTTGTAATTCAAATGATGATAGAAATCCAGTGTTTTGGAACTTTTGCTTTCAGGTTGAGTTTTAGGATTCAAATATGCTAGACAACGTTGTTCTACGATTTCTAGTTGCAATTTACGAACTCACTTCTCAACTATTCTCTCGAATAGCCAAAAACTATCTCACAAACCCCAACACCTTGATTCCTATGGTTGTAGGAGAAACATGAGATGACGGCTGAAGCTACTTTGTTTAACTAAATAGGGTTACAAGGTATTTCCCTATCCTTAACAACAAAATCAATTCTTGAACTATTTGAACAAGATAATTGAAACCCATCCTATGCATCCTTTTAACCCTCTTAGTTCCCTCTCCCGAGTTCAACTAAGAGACAACAGATAATATTTAAAAGGTGATCAAACTAAAAAATAAGAATGAAAACAAGTAAGCATAAATAACCTTGAAAAGAAGAATTTAAAGTCTAGCATAAATGAATATTCAAAAACAACCATCAACCACAAAACCCCATAATAGGATTTTAGCTACTCATGTTCAAGTATAAAACTAAAGAAATCATCATCCAAATTAACAAGATAAAAGTAAAGAAGGAAAACCTAGAAGAAAATGAACTTCTTGTCTCCCCCCCCCCCCCAAAAGACTGCATACAATCGATCTATCTAATAAAAGATAGCTAACCATGCCCCAGACAAAGTATTTATAAGTTAGGTAACAAATGAGTCTTTTTACCTCATGTAAGTCAGCTTTTAGACATAGAAAATTCCATCTCGTACAAGCCCTAGTGCGCCGCACCATCCATCTTGCCAAACTTGGCTTGAATTTCTTTTGAACTTTAGTCTCTAGCACATCGCACCAGCCATCTCACCAAGGTGTTAGTCAAAATTCTGCACTTCTGGGGTTTGGCGTGCCACTTCTGCCAATGCACCAAAGTTTTAGAAAAATTTCCCATGTCTGAAACCTTTCTAGCGCGCTGCACCACTCAGTTCGCCAAGGTGTTGATAAAAAATTATTCTGAAGTTTGAGTCTAGCGCATCGCGCCAGCCATAGCACCAACCTGAGCATAATTTTTTCTGATGTTTGGTGACAGGGGTGCCACACCAGCTATCTCACTAAGCCAAATTTTCTTGAATTCTTCTTTCTTCACAATCGTGACCATTTTTGAGTCTTTTTCTATGTGTTATCTGTTAAATTCATCTAAAAACACTTGTTAGATCATTAAACACATACAAACATGAAATCATGCATTTCATAAGGATAATCATCTCAAAACATGATAAAAGATTTGGTAAAAGTATGGAAAATGGGTATAAAAATATGCCCAACACCACCACCCCACACTCAAATCATTGTTCGTCCTCGAATAATCCTTACTTATATGTAACAGACATCTTCTCTCACTACTTGTCACCTCTATAATTTTTCACCTAAGCAACTAGACAGAGCACATGAATAACTTATTCATCATTTCATAAAAAATCCACAACAAATACACAAAAAAGTTCTTTACATTCAAAACTACATATCTTCTATAACTGACTCATCTTTTCAAAACATGATGGCATGATTTAGTATGAAAAATGTAGCACAAAATTCACCGAGTCAGACCATCTTATGCCTTTACTTATTTAGTGATATTCCTTTCCTCATAATATCAATTCAAAACTTGGAACATAGTAAGCAAGGTACCCTAATTCTCATAAATAATGTACCATACACATGCAACATACCATAGGCTTGCTTCTCATGTACAGTAAGAATACTCAGTTACTTCAAAAAGAGTAAAATCATAAGGATTTTTTCTGGTTATATTGTCGGCTAAGGGACGGGTAGGAGTGATTTTCTTTAATAGTGGAAACCAATCCTAAGCACTTTAAGATATTTTTTCCCTTTATCTTGTCCACCTCTTTTTCCTCAATGCTCAGTCATTTCTTTTCTCATGCCCCTTTTTACATGACTTTCTTGCTAGTTTGTGCCCATTAGATAAAGAAGGATAATCAGTCATAAAAATCTTTCATTTATGTTCTAGCAGCAAGTAAACATGTTATTTTGTGTGGGCACCCCTCTTTCCTATTTTTCTCATTTTGCCATCCATAATTTTTTTCTTTCCCATTAACAATGTTACACATGTGGAACCTTCATTCATAAGTCTTAAAGTGCATTAGAATGTATTTAGATCAAAATTCTAGAGGTCTCACAACAAAGGGAATAAGATTCTTTGTTGGCTAAGAAAGAATAAGGCTAAACGCTCAATGGGGTTTGACTAGGAATAGTGTTAAGGAAGGTACAACAACAATGGAAAGACATGGTTTTTCAAATATATGCCTTAATCACATCTTACATCTTTGGAAACTAGCTATCATATACACACTTAAGCCAGTTCTAGATGTTACACTATGTAAAAAACATAATAATTCAAGCTCACCCCTCATGGCATCATGATTTGAGTCAATTTCTTGCCACATATCCACACAATTATATTGAATGAAATTTTCCATTATTAAGCCCTAAATTTTTTTCTTGAGTCAAATTAAAGAACTGATAATGCTCAAACTCACACTCTTGACAAAGTATGAAGTGGACATTGTCAATAAAAAATCCAACAAAGAGGTTGGGGTCGAACCCATAGAAAATATGCTAAGAACTAGACTAATATTAGTATTTAAGATTTTTGGTGTGTTATCTCCAAATTGGGGGGTTTATAGAAAAAAATTATAAAACAAGCGTGAAATTCAATTGTTGTTTATCAAAGGTTTGCAATTAACTAGGGTAAGTATTTTCCATGAGTTCATCACTATTTCGGGTTTACACTCGTGATCAATCCCAATGCTTACATGTAGAACTGATAACTAGGGTTCATCCAAATGACTGGTTCGTCTCGAATGGATGACTAGACTCAATCACCGAGTTAAGTCTCATAAGCAATTTCAAGGTAACCATTATCAATTTGATCCAAATTAACTATCCTGCGACCGCAACTCAATTTATACAATGATCATAAAAATCAAGGCTTTGTTGTAATTCTCTTCTCCTAATCTCTATTTGTCTAGGTCCAAGAAAGTAAATAATTCATGCAAATCTTAACGTTGTGCTTCATCAAGAAACATTAAAGATGAAGAGAATACAATACAAGCATATACCATTGGTTTCAAATAAGGTTGGATAACCCTAGTTCGTTAATTCAACATGGTTCCTACAACCCTAGTTGTAGAGGGTTTTAGTCTCTCATGATTGTAAGATTATGATTAGTATGATTAGTATTAGTATTAATAGATAAAAATATAATTAAATACTTACAATGATGATTGAAAGAAAACCTACATTGAATATTGAAAGAAAATATGATGAAAAAATTCAAGAACAATTGAGAAATCCAAGTTATGATTCTCAAGAATTTCTCTCCAATATTTTCAAAAGCTAATTACAAACTTGATAATCAACTTCTCTAACTAATTCTGACTGAATCTGACCTATTCT
>JACEIK010000100.1:276152-308779 GCA_018107945.1 Datura stramonium | reverse complement strand
AACAGGGAAATAACTAAATCCGGCACGGACACACTCTACGACTCCTCATAAGGTCCATAACAGGATTGTACGGGTCGTGCCTTGTCTCGTACATCTCTTGGCTTTTGCAGAATTGGTTAAGTGTTGGCATCTGGTACGACTGTAACATGATCCCCCAAGTCATACAATCATGTCGTGGTTTGGCTCTTAGAAATTTTGCAACTTCTGAAGATTTCTACGTGTGTCTTCATACGCCTCGTACCTTGCTCCTATGACTTATAACAACTTGCCGTATCATGAGATCTACCAAGTCCAAAAAATCACTGAAGCTTTCCACGGCTCCTGGTACGGGTCATAGGTAGATGCCACGATCCATAGTTGCTACCTATATTAGGAGACTTCAATTGTGAAAATTTCTCTGAAGTATTCTACGACTCAAGTTATGACACGTACAAGGATGGTATGACTCATACTGATAGTCGTACTTTTCCTTTGTCTTCTACGAGTCTTGTGAACTTTTCCATGTGTCTCAGTATGACTCATACAATCTTGGTACGGCTCGTATTGAGAGTAGTACTTGGCTACTTTTCTACACTTTTTTGCAACTTTTTCATATTTTTCTTCCAACACCTATTTTTCCTAAAAGTAAAGTAAAAACACCTCATATCCGTATAAACATACCTAAGTCCATGCTATTTTTCTAGTTTTAAGCATCAAAAGTTCTGTAAACTCACGTCACATCAACACCCTCAACTTAATACCTTTGCATATCATCAGGCAAAGAAAACAAAAACTAAAAACGACGCTTAACTAGAAAATAAACCTAGGATATTACAGCCAACACCAATCAAAATTTTCACTATGAACACAAATAGCTTTTGACCCTTCTCCAAGTAAACGAAATCAACTATGCACATCAAGTGATCACAAACCATGATAAACAAGGATCATGATATGTCATCTGGTTATTAGTAGAGAATCAAGTTATTACCAATGCTTTTCACACAGACAACTGGCAGAATAAAACACAAACCATGTACCCTCATAGCAAATGAAGTTCCCAACTCATAGATATATGAAAATATGAAACATGGGGCTAAACAAGTAAGACTCTCACTCTTACAAGGAAGTTCCAAATACTGCACATCAGATACCATAGGCTTGCTCTTATTTTCTCTACTTTGGCTCTTCGTATAGTCAGGCTAGGATCACTATAGGACTTTCCTCGGCTTGTAATGTAGGCTACAGGTTGGGTATGGTAAATATGAGATTTTAGTGACTAAATCCTCCTTGGAACTACATACTTGTGGCCCCACTTTTCACTTATTTCACCCTTTTCGCTTTTCAACTTTTTCCTCCCTTCTCCATTTTTATGCAATATATGGGTGTGCTGTGTTTTCAACCTTTTTTAATTATTTTTCTTCTTTTGTATTTTCTTTTGTATTTTTATTTTTCGTCTCTTTTTTGTTTTCTTGTCACACCACATCTCATTTTTTACCCTTTTTCCTTTCTTTTCCTTTTTTCACCTCCCCATAGTCTATGCACCCCTACGATAGCCTCCCTCAACTTAGAAATTTTTCTTGAGTTGAGGTTCACAATGTCTAAGGAGGGGCTAGGGCCAGAACAGGTTCACCATAAAAAATGGGTAAGGTTAATCAGTTTATCAAACAAAAATGGTCCATTTAAGGCTCAAAATCAGGATCACGTGGATCATATCATTTTGTTAGGTCAATTTAAGCTAAAATGGGCTAGACAAAAATGGCCTATGATCCTTTCCTAACCAACCATCCTAAAACCTATGTGAAGACCAATTGGGCAAGTCTAGATTGTCTACACAGTATTGAACTAAGTATATGACCTCACTCACTCATGGTACATGTTTTTCTTTCATTCTACCTGTCCAGTTCATACATGGCCAACTATAACTACTTATGCTAATACACTGAATGAGACAAAAATATCCACATTAATCATGTTTAGCAATCAACAAGTACATAACTAACATCCAAAAATTTTTAAACAGGGTCATTTTTCTCAAAACTCCAAAACTAGTGCATTTTATTGGCTGAGTAATCCTAAGCTACTTTCTAACAAAAAATACCATCCTAACACATGACGGTTCTACTAGATAGCATGCCTGAGGGAAAAGAAACATGACAAGAAAAAACCTCGGACGAATCAAAAATCCCAAAAATATACAAGTACGCCCCCTCCCCTTTTGAAGAGCATGCTTCATCCCCAAAGAATAAAATATAAAAATACAAGGGAAAGAGACATAGATATGGCACACTAAGTGCTCCTGTCATCTCGTGGAGGTGGTACCTCTGCAGTAATCATGGCGCTAGCGGTGGCTGATGCACTCAATGGTACCTCTATGGGAGAAATGGTTACTCCCTAAACAGCAGTGGTCGCCTCTGCTACCTCGCTAACAACTGGGGATGAATATGGCTCATACGAAGGGTCCTTGCCACCTACAAGCTCAACATGGGCAGTGGTGGAGCTACTTTCTCCTCTAACTCTCTCAAGCATCTCCGACCTATGCTTATCGGGAATCTGCTAACTCTCTAATCTTTCCCGCTTGCGTTCTTTCTTCTCCTTCATTCTCTTCCTCTCTAAGGTATTATCCCCAACATCCTCCACGACCCTCTTTTTCCCTTTTCCTCCCTCTGCTCTAGTCGGCTCCTAATATTCTTCCAAATCAAGCTCATTGTCCAGCTCAATATCAAGGTCAAGAAGAGCGGGGACTGCTAGAATTGCTAGCTGTCGGGATGATAGCTCGGTCACTTGGCTCCAAAGAGCCCCCAGCTCCTCACGGAGGTTACCAATGTAAGTCTGCTTTTCCATGCGCTCATTGAAGCAGCGCTCAAGGCTTTCAAGTCTAGCATGTAAGACCCGTGCGACCACCTCAATCTCAGCCTTCACCCAAGTCTTCACATTCTCCATCATAGACTGAACCTTTCTCTTAGTTACAATCAGTATCTTCTCCATATTTTGCAGAAAGTCCTGAGGCACTAGCATGTATCCTGCTGGGATTTAGTTCGGAAGGCCCATAGGTGGTGCAGCAAAGGTGCTGGGAGCTACCTCTAAATGACCGGCGTCTGTAGTCGGTATCTCTTCCTACTTCTGTGAGGTGGGGGCATTAACATGCTCAGCCCCAACTGCTCATGGTACCAGGACTATGATAGGAAGTTGTGCTCGGCTCATGAGGTTCATTTCATCTCAAATCAACCCTATGTCAACTATCTGCTGTCCTCCAATCAACCATTGCTTATTAGGATGCACCTTGAGACCTACCTACATACATAATCTGATCATGAGCCTCAGGAATAGGATGGTAGTGCTCAATCCTATAGCCCGATCCCAAATCTCCTCCGTAATGACCCTCAGAATTTTGATGGCGTATCTTGAAATGATACACGCCACTAATGCTGCTCTATCAGCATTGAGGGTGTTTTCGTTCACGGTCAGTGTCAACCTATGGCGAACTAGTGTCCAACAGGCCTTTGCTATGAAATTCAGTAAATTTTTGGTGACCTTCTTTCCACTAGTCACCCATTCTTCATCCTCCTTATCCTCAGCAATGACCCCAGATAGCCACTTGATCTAATTCTTCCTCTCCTCAATACCTAACTAGTTGATCTTCTTCATGGCATCCACCCGGTAGTCAATCTCTGGTGTAGTATGTGGTGGTATGAACTGAGGCCAATATAATACCTGAACAATAGTATGCTCGGATATGTCAACTATGCAGCCTCGCACCATTGCACTCTCCAACTTGGGATGATCCTTCAATTTCTACCCATCCTTCGCTTTTTGCTCCATGGTAGCCATATAGATGGCATAGAACTCCCCGACTATCTCTGAAGTGTATCGCTCCGGGGTTCTAGCCATCCACTCTAATTTGTAGTAGCTAAATATCCTCTTCATCTCCTCCACCTCATTCAGTGCATTGGTGAGGATCCGCGACTCTTCTTGAATACTCCACCTAGGTTGGTTCTTGGTGGTGAGAGAGAGACCTTGCTCATAGATCTCTTGCACACCGGGTACTTTCTATCGAATAGTATGGTTCTCCCTAGAGTAGAGTTTGCTCTCCCTCAGCATTGGCTGCCTCATATTCAAATACAGACTCACTTTCTCCATCTCTAGATTTGGCCTCCTCTGACCCCTTATAATTATTAGAGCCGCTTTCGGACTCTTGGACTTGTTCCTTTGCTTCCTCCTCAGACTGGGGAGCATTAGCAGATGTGGCTGTGGACGCCTTGGCCTGGGCTTTAGCCTTTTCCCTAGTGGTTGATGTCCTATCAATGTCAGATGTATCCACCCTATAATCTTCCACTGAACCATTAGGAGAGGTGTCTTCATGTTCAGAGTCAGAGGGCTCATCTCTCATTGCCCTCCATGTAGCTATCTCTACCCTGGCGGCTTTGTCTTTGGAGGCTTTGGTTGCTTTCTTCTTTAAAGTCATTGTACCTATGGACCTACGAGCACATCATACGACTTGTATAATGGAGGTATGATGCATACCCCGACTCGTAGCTCACTCTAAATCGGAGTTTTATAGTTTGCATAGTTTATAACTACAGTGAGTACTATGACCTGTACAATGGAGTTACAAGTCGTCGGACCAACCGTACCATGAACCCATGCACTAAGCCATATCTCTGCTTCTCACCGAAACTCATACTACAACCCATACAATGTTCTTATCAGTCATACTGAGGATCATAGTACCAGTCCGTACCGTAATTTTTTCTGCAACCTATTTTTGTTTCACCTGCACACTAAGTACACATAAGTAAATAAACTTTGATTTCCTCCCAAGAAGCGCTAGATGTAACGTTGCGTCACGACGCAGGTTGTTCAGTTACTCAGACTTCACCGAACTGCCACATAGGTTGCCTCTCAAGAAGTGCCTGACTTAAAATCACACCATGACGTGAGTCTTTTGACTACTCAGACTTCATCAAGAAAGTCAGACTCATCCTCGATTGATAAGAACACCCTAATCTTATTTGGCTGCTTCATTGACCAATAGACATTGAAGGTGACCTCCTCTTTATTAAGCCTTAGTTTCAGTTGGCCAGCCTCTACATCTACTAAATCCCTTCTAGTGGAAAGGAATGAGTGCCCTAAAAGGATGGGAGCCTCAAAGTCAACCTTGCAATCAAGGATCACGAAGTCCGTTGGGAATATGAATCTGTCCACCTTGACAAGCAGATCAAACAGGATCCTTACAGGCTTCTTCATAGTTCGCTCAGCCTTCTGTAGCTGCATAGTAGTCGGTGTGGGAGCTCTCAAGTGCATCTGCTTGAACACAGTTATTGGCGTCAGATTGATGCTTGCTCCCAAGTCGCAGAGTGCCTTCGCAAACTCAACGTTACCAATAGTGCATGGAATGGTGAAGGAACCTGGATCATCCTTTTTCTAGGCAAGGACTTGTGAGGTTATGGCTCTAAAATAATGCAAGTTACCTACGAGTTCATAGCTCACGGACCTTTTCTTGGTAACAAGGTCCTTTATAAACATGGAATATATAGGAATCTACTTAAATGCCTCGACCAATGCTATGTTTACAGATAATTTTTTAAGCATGGAAAGAAATTTATGAATCTTACCATCCTTCGCTTTCTTCTTCATTCTTTGAGGGAACGGTGGCGGTGGTCATGGGATAGCATTATAGATCTGTGTGGCCCCTTGTTTCTTATCTTGTTCAGCTTCAGGCTTCTTCTCAACTACTGCAGCCTTAGTCAACATAGCCTCTTCCTTAAACACTTGCTAGGAAACCTATTCATCATCATCAATCACGCTCTCTTTCTTCCTTTGCGTTTCAACTACAACCGGCAAAGGGGGATTAACTGTGGTCTTTCCACTCCTAGTCATCAAAACCATACAGTGACTATCATTCTTCAGATTTGGGACTGTGTTGCTAGGTAGTGTTCCCTTTTTCCTAGGGTTCAGGGATGCCGACAATTGACCCAACTGCTGCTCAATTTGCTTGATGGCTATGGCATGTGACTCAACTCTTTGGCCCATGCCAGATATATCTCCATGAATGTATTTCAGCTGCTCCTACGTGGATCTCACCTTCTTGAACATCTCACCATCATTCTCTCCATTTTTGACTTTCCAGCCTCTCCCTCACGTGCATTAGGAGGCATGTGCAATCCTGCTCGGTCGTTGCGGTAACCATAATTTCTTGTCCATTCTCCCTCTCGTTCACGACCTAAGCTTCTGTCTCTATACCCATTTCGATTATAGTTGTCTCGGTATTAGTTTCAACCTTGATTTCCAAAACCATGGTGCCAAGCATCCTATCCAGACCTTGGGCATTGGCTCGAAAACCTGCCACCTGGTTATCCAAGAAGTTTACCTCCTTCTCCGAATATGAATGCTCCTACCCTGGTTCATATCCATGTGTCCCCACTGCATTAACTTTTCTAGCCCCAGCACCCATGATATGCTTCGTAAGCAGGTCTAATGATGTATGCATGTGGGTCAATTCCTGATTACGTTCCTCCTCCTTCTTTCGTTGGTCTGCGGTCATACCAACAACATATGTACCAGCGGCTGCTTCCGCTTTCCAGGTGTGCCAGGCCCTGTTGGTTTTCATCATTCTATCAAGAATAGTGCCAGCTTGATTCCACATATGACTCATCTGTGCTCCTCACGCCATAGTATCTGCCACAACATTTGTACTATTGTTCAATGATCTGTAAAAAATCTCCAACAAATTGTCATTAAGAATTTTATGGTTTGGGCACTTGGTCAACTTCTTCTTAAATCTCAACCAAGTTTCATGAAGTGCTTCTGTTTTTCGTTATCGGAAATTGTAGATCTCATCCTTAAGTTGTAGCATCCTAAAGGGTAGGATGAATCTTTCAAGGAAAGCCTGTTTGAGCTCCCTCCAATTGGTAATCGAATCATTGGGAAACTCCGATAACCATAAAGTAACCTCCATAGACAGAGAGAATGGGAATATTCTCAACCTTATTGCATCCTGACTGACTCCGGGAAACTAGTACGCATTGCATATTCCCACGAAGTTCATTAAGTGCAGGTTGCATCATCAGTTGCATGACCAATAAACACCCCTTTCATATTCAACAACTATATCATGGTGCTATTGATGTAAAACTTTTACCCAACAAGAAAAGGTGGTGGTACGATAGCTCCAGTTGGCCCAACATTATCATTATTCGGGTTACCCTCATCAAAGAATTGAGGGGCATTCCTATGGCCTATGTTGCCCCATCCATGGAGGAAAATGTTTACAAATTCATCCTGAGCATCATGGCCATCCTGAAGTGCAGCTTGCCGAGCTTGCTCGACCTACTTAGCTTCAATTTCAAGATCCAAAAGAATCAGGGGGTTCTGCTCTGTTAAGTACTTGGAATTCACAAAGAGAAAACCTGTGGGTGTCAAAAATAAAAAGAAAACATAATGAGTAAATAACAACCAAAAGTTAAACACAAGCAATTAATCTAATCTTAGCCGTAGTCCCTAAAACTGATGCCACTTTTTGATAATGCTCAAACTCACACTCCTGACAATGTATGAAGCAGACGTTGTCAATAAATAACCCAACAAAGAGGTTGGGGTTGAATCCATAGGGAATATGGTAAGAACTATACTAATAACGGTATTTAAGCTTTTTGGTGTGTTATCTCCAAATTGGGAGGTTTATATAAAAAAAATTGTAAAAAAAGCTTGAAAATCAATTTTTATTTATCAATATTTGCAATTAACTAGGGTAAGTGCTCCCCATAGGTTCATAACTACTTCGAGTTTACACTCGTGATCAATCCTAATGCTTACTTATAGAACTGATAACTACGGTACATCCAAATGACTGGTTCGTACCTATTTGATGACTATACTCAATCACCAGGTTAGATCTCATGAGCGATTTCAAGGTAACCATTATCAATTTGTTCCAAATTAACTATCCTTTGACCGCAACTCAAGTTCTACAATGATCATAAAAATCAATGCTTTGTTGTACTTTTCTTTGCCTAATCTCTATTTCTCTAGGTTCAAGCAAGTAAAGAATTCAGGAAAATTTTAACATTGTGCTTCATCAAGAAACATTAAAGATGAAAAGAATATATTACAAGCATATAACATTGGTTTCGAATAAGGTTGGATAACTTTAGTTCGTCAATTAAACATGGTTCCCACAACCCTAGTTGTAGAGGTTTTAGCCTCTCATGATTGTAAGATTATGATTGCTATTAATAGATAAATAGATAATTAAATACTTACAATGATGATTGAAAGAAAACCTGCGTTGAATATTGCAAGAAAATACGATGAACAAATTCAAGAACAATTGAGAAATCCAAGTTATGATTCTCAAGAATTGCTCTCCAATATTGCCAAAAGCTAATTACAAAATTGATAATAAACTTCTCTAACTAATTCTGACTGAATCTGACCTATTCTGAACTAAAAGAAACGTAAAAAGTATTTATACAGATAATAAAATCCTTTTGCTAAGTTAACAGGGAAATAACCAAATCTAGCGTCGGCACATCCTATGACTCCTCATACGATCCCTAACAGGATTGTATGGGTCGTGCCTTGTCTCATACATTCCTTGGCTTCTGTAGAATTGACTAAGTTTTGGCATCTGGTACGACTCGTAACATGATTCCAAGAGTCGTACAATCCAGTCGTGGTTTGGCTCTGAGAACTTTGGCATCTTTTGAAGATTTCTATGAGTTTTTTGGTACGCCTTGTATCTTGGTCCTACGACTCATGACATCTTGTTTTATCATTAGATCTGCCAAGTCCCAAAAATCACTAAAGCTTTCCATGGCTCCTGGTACAGGTCATAAGTAGATGCTATAATCTATAGTTGCTACCCGTATCAGGAGACTTCAATTGTAAAAATTTCTCTGATGTATTCAATGAATCAAGTTACGGCTCGTACCTTGATGGTATGACACATACTGAGAGTCGTACTTTGCCTTTTCCTTGTACCAGTCTTTTGAGCTTTTTCACGAGTCTCAGTACGACTCGTACAATCTTAGTACGACTCATACTAAGATCAGTACTTGGTTGCATTTTTGCACTTTTCTGAAACTTTTGCACATTTTTGTTCCAACACTTATTTTCCTTGAAAAAAAAGTAAAAACACCTCATATCCATATAAACATACCTAAGTCCATGCTATTTTTTGAGTTTTAAACACTGAAAGTGTTATAATCACATAGCACATCATTAAACTAGATGTCTCTCATGGAATTCTCACTTCTTATGCATTCAAGATGACCACTTCATTGCCTTCGAACTTGACCCTTTTCAGATTTTTTGTAAGATTTCCAAGTATGACTCATAGTAGGATACAACGGGTCGCAATAGGCTACGTACAAATTGGTTGTCATACATCTGGCTAAGGATAGTCCCGACGAGCCATCCTATGAGTCGTAATATGAAACCACGAGTCGTAGGAAGCCTTGTGAAGCCTGTCCATGCCTTTGTTCATGTCAGTTTTGCAGGTACGTTCAATTTGTGTTGGGTACTTCGAATTCCCCAATTGTAGGAATGCATTTTTCACATTTTTACAACTACCCAGTTATCCCTTTTTGATTCATAACCCGTAACTCAGTTCATAACAGTTTAATTTCGATTCTAAGCATGTTTAAATTACTACCCAATCAACACAATCATATTGCAAGTTACTGATTGTTATCCTCATCCATTTTCATGCATTTTGAGGACTGCTAGTTGTTAAACAAGTTCACATAAGCACGTAAGTCTTTTTTCCCAACTCAAAGCATAACCACTTACTTGAATTTTGTAAAATCTTGCTCAACTTCATGCGTGAGTTACTAATTAGGTTTGGAACTCGATTTGAGCAGTGTTAATTGAGCACAAATCTCGCTCAATTGGTTATTTTTCTTGAGTTACTGGTGTGAAGGAGTCATGGGAGGTACTTGTGAGATCGAGGTTTGATTGCGTGGGAGAAGAATTTGAAAGATTTGGCATTTAAATATGTTAGGGAATTTTTTTTAAAAAATTTGAGTTAATTTAAACAATTTGGGCCATCACAACTCATACCACGAGTCGTAAGTTGGACCTACAACTTATCCCTAAGACTTATAGTAGAGGTTTAAGAAAAGTTACCTATGGACCTACGAGCACATCATACGGCTCATACTATGGAGGTTTGACCCATACCACGACTGGTAGGTCACTCTGGACTGGAGTTCCATACATTGCATAGTTCATAACTATAGTGAGTACTACAACCCATATAATAGAGTTATGAGTTGTAGGACCAACCATACTATGAACTCATGCACTAGTCCATGTCTTTGTTTTTTATCATAATCATACTACTACCCGTAGAATGTTCTTACAAGTTGTACTGAGGCTCATAGTACCAGTCTGTACTGCAATTTTTCTGCAACCGATTTTTGTTTCACCTGCACACTAAGCACACATAAGTTAATAAACACGGGTCACCTCCCAAGAAGCGCTTGATTTAACGTCGCGATACAACGTAGGGGGTTTAATTACTGAAACTTCACCGAATCACCTCATAGGTTGCCTCCCAAGAAGTGCCTGATTTAACATCGCGGCACGACACAAGTCTCTTGACTACTTAGACTTTGTCAAGAAACCTAGGCTCATCCTCGATTGCTGAGACCACCCTAAACTCATCTGGCTGCTTCATTGACTGGCAGACATTGAAAGTGACCTCCTCTTTATTATGCCTGAAATTTCAGTTGGCCAGCTGCAACATCTACTAAAGCTCTCCCGGTGGCAAGGAATGGTTGCCATAAAATGATGGGGACCTTAAAGTCAACCTCGCAATCTAGGATCATGAAGTCCACTGGGAATATGAATTTGTCCACCTTCACAAGCACATCAAAAAGGATCCCCATAGGCTCTTCAAAGAATAATAGGCCATCAATAGCCACATAGTGGACGATGTGGGGGCTCACAAGACCAGCTGTTTGAACATAGCTCATGGCATCAGCTTGATACTTTCTCCCAAGTCGCAGAGTGCCTCCGCGAACTCAACGTCACCAATAGTACATAGAATGGTGAATGCACCTGGATCCTCCTTTTTCTAGGCAGGGACCTGTGAGTCTATGGTACTGCAATTATGCAAGTTACCCACTGGCTTATAACTCACGGACCATTTCTTGGTAAGAAGGTCCTTCATAAACTTGGTGTATCCCAGTGATGAAGGGAATCGTTACGCACTTCATAGATATATTTTTACCATACTTTACTATGTTTTGAGAAAAAATTATGTGTTTTTGCATGTGCTTATGTTATATATTTGTGAAAATACACACGTGATTAGATGTTTTCAGGGCTAAAAATGATGGATTTGAACGTATTTAAGGCTTTTTGATCAAATATGAAGAAGTTGAAGTGAATGATGCAATGATCGAAGTTTGAAGCGACGCAATGGAACACTGTGCTACCATCCGCGCGAGGCACCAGTAGCATGGGCACACTGTCAGACACGAGGCACCATTATCTTGGCGTATTTCCATACGCGGCGTGGCAGCAAGATTTACAAAAGGCCAGGCATGAGGATCCACTCTTCCGGTGCTATAGTAGGTGCAAGACGCCCTGCCTTGCAATGCGTTGGCATAGGCAATACATCAAACTTGTCAAACGGCCATTAAAAGTCAAATTCCACTTCAACTAGGAAAAGGAGCTACAAGTCCCAAATGAAATCTGCAAAGGAAAAAGAAAAGCATCAAACTACTACTATAAATACCCTTTACTTTTATGTAATAAGTGTGTCTTGTGTCTTAAGTCTTAAACATAATTTAGAAAACACGATTGAGAGGTAAAATTTACAATTTAGATTTGAGAGTTAGTTTTACATTGAGATACGAATTGTTGAATTGTTCTTCCAAATTTTTGCATTAATCAAGTGAAGGTTCTTCCAATCATTGTTGTAAGTATTAATTTGTGTTTTTTTATGAATTCTATTGTGTTACTTATAAACATGATAGGCTACAACTTCCACAACTAGGGTTGTGGGAAGTATGGTTAATTAACAAACTAGGGTTTGCGCGAAGTGTTTCTAAACTAATACTTAATGCTTGTATTGTATTCTCTTTATGCTTAAACATTTCTTAATGGTGCACAATGTTAGGACATGCCTAAGTTCTTTACTTGCTTGAGCCTAGAGAGGTAGAGATTAGGAAAAGAGAATTACAACAAAGCTTGGATCTTGATGATCATTGTATTAACTTGAGCTGTGGTCGAAAGATAGTTAAATTTGGAACAAATTGATAACGGTTAAATTGAAATCACTCATTAGACCTGACTCGGTAATTTAGTATAGTCATTCAATTGGGACGAACCTGTCGTTTGGATGAACCCTAGTTATCAGTTCTACAAGTAAAGTATTGAGATAGATCACTAGTGTTAAACCCGAAGTAGTTAAGGATCCATGGGAAACACTTACCTTAGTTAATTGCATTAATTTGTAATCAACATTCAAATTCTCAACATTGTTATTTATTACTTTTACAAATTCCCCTCCTTTAGGAGATAATTGACTTAAAAGCCTAAATACTAGCGTTCTTCTATATCCTTCCACATTCCTTGTAGGATCGATCCAAACCTCTAGTTGGGTTCTTTATTGACAACATCCACTTCATACATCAGCAGGAGGTGTGAGTTTGAGCGTTATCAAAAATTTGCGCCATTGCTGGGGAATACTATTTAGGATTAGATTAATTTCTTGTGTTTAACGTTTAGTCTTTATTTCCTATTTTTCGTTTTTATTTTATTTTTTGACGTGTCACAGGGCAGCGTGGTGAAACAAACGGCCAAGATGTGACCGCGGTCTCAACAGATATCTTGATGAAGTCTGAGTAATCAAGATACATGTGTCGTGCCGTGACGTTAAATCAGGCGCTATGTGGGTGGAAACCCAAGATAGATTTTTCGTTTTTAAATATGGAGGTGATAACTCATGACTTTAAAAAAAATTGAGCTTACACAGTGAAAACAGGGTGCAAAAACTGCTGGATGAGCACAGATGGCATCACGCAGGCCAAGTAGTATAAGGCCTGGCGCGAGGCGCAGGCACAGGCGCCGCATGGACTGGCATGATGTGCAGGCGGAGCAACACAACAACAAGCGCGACACGCGCATATGTGGCGCATCGAGGGGCACCTCGTGCAGTAGTTCTGGCACGTTCAACGCCGCAAGATGGAGCAGGTGTATAGGCGAATTTTTTTAAGGGAAAACATGGAATTTCCAGCTTTGAGGAGTATTTTAAAGCCCTAGACCTAAAAATTTCAACTTATTTTCACAAGAGCTATGCCGCACACCTCAAAATTCCAAAGAAAACTCTCTCAAAACTTCATCTATTCATCAAAATCTTTAAAATGTTTTCACCCAAATCACAAAGAATATCATTTTTCTTGTGAAACCTCCAAAATGGCACCAAAAGTAAACAAAGGGAAAGGAGTGGCTTCTTCAAGCCATGGGCCAAAAAGAGCAAGAAGACCAAGTGAAGAGGAGCATGAAGATGTGAGTATGGAACCACCACCATTGAGGCGATATGGTCTCCATTGGGTCACAGAGAAAGAAGGTAAAAACTGGTTGAAGGAACATAAGGAATCAAATCTAAATACTCACATGATATGTTTATTGATAGAAATTGCTTGTCACTAGTTTTCCTTCACATGGTAGTTAGGATACTCACTCTTGGTCTTGATTTTATGTGTAATGCGTCAGGTGATTGTAATTTGAATATGCTGAGAGAATTCCTTGAAAATTGGATGCCAAAGGAAAGGTCAAACCAAGTTAAAAATAGGGGTCAAATTATTGAGTTTGCACCTAAGTCTTTGAATAGATTACTTGGGACACCTAATGTTGACCCATAACCCTTTGTTGACATGGTGAAGCAACCTCCATATAGGAATGTTAGACATACTCAGTGTGGCCCTATATCTATTGCACGGTGGACTTTCCACCAACAATTTGAGTATCATGTTTCTCTTTCATATGCTCACTTATGTTGAGAGGCACGAGTTTGGTTTAAAATAGTATGTGCTTGTTTAGTGCCCGAAAAACATGTAATCAATGTGACTAGAGAAAGAGTGTGTCTTGTATATACGCTAATGACTAGAATGCAAATTAATGTGGGGGTGCTCATTAAAAATGTGTTGAAAAGAGCACGGGTAAAGAAAGTTCAAAACATCAGATTTGGGGGTCTCTTGACCCAATTTTTGCGGGGGCACGACATTGAGGAGGAGGAAGTGAACTATAGCCTGCTTATGACCCTAGGGGGGTTGATGTGACAAAAACAAAGGAACCCAAGGGTATAAACGGTCTAGTCCTTACTGTCAATGAGCGCAATGCGCTAATTGACAACATGTTGAGCCACTTGTATGGTATAAAAATGCTGCAGCTAAGGATGAATGGTGCGACTGAGGAGCAACTATAGCAGCTTAACATAGACTACCCTCTGAGCAAGCACTCGCGAGCCCTTTGCAGAGTTGGGCCTGGATATGAGGAGCCTCTTGATGATGATGTCTCCACGGAAGACAAGATGGATAGAGTAGACTCAGACATAGAGTCTAGTGATGACGATGAGGAGGATTCTGAGATGGGGGAAGCTGCTCTTGCCCCCATAGACGACGAGGAGTAGAGGCCCAATGAGTTCTTCTTTCACTCTGTTACTTTATGCTTATTTATTTTACCATTAGGGAAAGTGTTACTAATTAAGTGTGGGGCGGGAGAAGTGAACTTCATATTACCATGCATTCCTTAATTTCTAAATTCGCACATGGTAGGACTAGTTTTTTTGGGATTTATGATTTTTCATGCATGCTTGTTGTTTTGTAGTGTTTTTTTTAGTTTTATTTTATTTTGGATTCCTCCGGTTTTTATTTTTGGTACTTTTCCGGTGGATAGTCCCTTAGAACTGACTAAAGAGTCTAGATTTTTTATTTATTTTATTTTTAGTCATTGAGTCGTGACTTTTCCCGATGATAGATGGATGACAACCGTCTTAAGGGTAAATTAGTCATTAGGAAGAACAAGAACTTGGACCCTACAAATGCTAGGTGCTTCACTTTAGTTTTCATTGAGACTTTATTTAATTCACTCAAAAATGCATGAAAAAGGTAGAAACACAAAGTCTTTTGAAACTTGGCTCTTGTTCTTGAAAACAATGGACTTAATTATGGTATGCATGCAATATGGATATATGTGTTTATGTGAGCTTGATTTCCATAGTTAAATCATTTTGTGAGAATGTGTGAGGGATTTTTTTAATACTCCATGCTTGTAAATTGATGTATACAACTGGCCCTTGAGTGTGCAAAGCGAAATAAAAATGATGGATTTAGGAAGTGATATAGGCGTTTCTTTGGTAGCCTTATTTTTATCCTATTTCACCTACCTTGATTGTAATTATCCTAGTTAGCAATGTTGAGCCTTAGCCTATTCTTTTGATAGCCATATTACAAGCTTACTCCCTTTTTGTTCTATTAACTTGTATTTGATCCAAATGACTCCTAAAGCACTTTAATTGATAAATTTTGTATGAATGGAGCATAAGTGAGAAGTGAAGGGAAAAGCTAAAAAGTGTGGTGAATTAGAAGAAAAGAAACGGGTGAAAATTGCTAAACAAAGAGGGTGATGTTAGTGGGAAAACAAAAAGAAGAAAGATCTTTGAAAAAAATGACAAAAAAAATATGTGTGAATGAGCTCGATGTTGAAAGAAAAAATCCCCACTAGTCAGCTAAGTCCTAAATTTAAAAATAAAAAGAGGTATAAGGAGAAAATTAGGAAACTAAGGAATGTGCTAAAAATCAAAATGTTGTGAAATATTAAAATGATTAGGGAGGTTAGTCACTATCTTGGCCAAATAGTCCATACCCGTCCCTTAGCCTACATTATAATCGAATTTGAGTCCTAATTGATCCTTGATTCATAATTCTATATTAGTGGAGTATTACACTAAGGGAAAGTCTATGGGTCGTCTTTTGCATGCATGTTGAGTTCTTTGGGAGAGTGAGCGGAAATTGTTATTTATGCCCAAATTTATATTGAATTATATGTTGTGTGAAAGGGCATCTCTCCAAATTGTGAGAGGCATAATGCTAAGACTTTGGTGAATCTTGATTGGTAAATTACATATAATTTATGGTGGCCCAAAATATGTCTTGATGAGTTAGTTTTCAAAAGCTAAGTGATTTCGAACTTTGACATTTTAATATTGATCATATATGCATTTGAGTGAATTATTTGAACTTCATTGATTTGTCTAACGATCTTAAGTACAAGTAGACATGTTCTTAGGATGAACTTTATGCTTAAATGTGAGAATGGAAGTAGTAGATTATTCAAGGACGAACAGTAGTTTAAGTGTGGGGTGTTGTGAAGGGCATACTTATGCACTTCATAGACATATTTTGCTCGTACTTTACTATGTTTTGAGAATAAATTATGTGTGTTTGCATGTGTTTATGTTATATATTTGTGAAAAGGGATAACACGTGCGATTAGATGTTTTCAAGGCTAAAAGTGGTGGATTCGAATGTATTTAAGGTTTTTGATCAAATATGAAGATGTTGGAATGAATGATGCAAGGATTGAAGCTTGAAGCGACGCACTGGCACACTATGCTACCAATCGGCGGGGTGTCAGTAGCATGGGCACACTACCAGGCTTGAGGCGCCATCATCTTGGCCCATTGCCATGCGCGGCGCGGAAGTAAGATTGGCACAAGGCCAGGCGCGAGGCGCCCTCTACCGACACTACAGCAGGCATGAGGCGCCCTGCCTTGCAGCGCGTTGGAATAGGAAATGCAGCAAGCTTGTCAAATGGCCATCAAAATTCAAATTCCATTTCAACTAGGAAAAGGAGCTACAAATCCCAAATCAAATCTGCAAACGAACAAGAAAAGCATCAAACTACTACTATAAATACCTTTTACTTTTATGTAATAAGTATGTCTTATGTCTTAAGTCTAAAAAATAATTTAGAAGACACGATTGAGAGGTATAATTTACAATTTAAATTTGAGTGTTAGTTTTATATTGAGATATGAATTGTTGAATTATTCTTCCGAATTTTTGCATTAATCAAGTGAAGGTTCTTCCAATCATTGTTATAAGGATTAATTTGTGTTTTTTTATGAATGCTATTAAGTTACTTAATAAACATGATAGGATAAAACATTCACAACTCGGGTTGTGGGAACCATAGTGAATTAACGAACTGGGGTTTGCATGAAGTGATTCTAAACCAATACTAAATGCTTGTATGTATTCTCTTCATGCTTAAACATTTCTTAACGGTGCGAAATGTTAGGACATGCCTGAGTTCTTTACTTTCTTGAGCCTAGAGAGGTAGAGATTAGGAAAAGAGAATTACATTAAAGTCTTGATCTTAATGATCATTGTATTAACTTGAGCTGTAGTCGCAGGATAGTTAAATTTTGAACAAATTGATAACGATTAAATTACAATTGTTCATGAGACCTGACCCGGTAATTGAGTATAGTTATTCAATAGGGAGGAACCAGTCATTTGGATGAACCCTAGTTATCAGTTTTATAAGTAAAGTATTGGGATAGATCACTAGTGTAAAACCCAAAGTAGTTAAGGAACCATGGGAAACACTTACCTTGTTAATTGCATTAATTTGGAATCAACATTCAAATTCTCAACATTATTATATTTATTACTTTTACAAATTCCCCCCTTTTAGGAGATAATTGACTTAAAAACTTAAATACTAGCATTCTTCTATATCCTTCCATATTCCTTGTTTTATTGACCCAAACCTCTAGTTGGGTTCTTTATTGACAATGTCCGCTTCATACTTTAGCAGGAGGTGTGAGTTTGAGCGTTATCACCCGACATCTTCTCCAATGCCTCGACCAATAGTATGTTTACAGATAATTGTTTAAGAATAGAAAGAAATTTCTAAAACATACCATTTTTCTCCTTTTTCTTCATTCTTTAAGGGAACAATGGCGGTGGTCGTGGGATAGCCTTATAGATATGTGTGGCCCCTTTTTTCTTGCCTCGTTTAGCTTCAGCCTCCTTTTCAACAACTGTAGCCTTAGTCAACTTAGCCTCTTCCTTAGGCTCTTGCCCGACAACCTCATCATCATCATCAATTACGCTCTAATTCTTCCTTTGCATTTCATCTACAACTGGCAGATGGGGATCAACTGTGGTCTTTTCACTCCTAGTCATCATATCCATACAATGACTATCTGTCTTCGGATTTTGGATTGTGTTGCAAGGTACTTTTCCTTTTTGCCTATGGTTCAGGGATGCTGAAAGTTGACTCAGCTGCTACTCTATTTGCTTGATGCCTATGGCATATGACTCAATTTTTTAGCCGATGCAAGATATATCTCCACGAATGTCTTTCAGCTTCTCCTCCGTGGATCTCACCTTCTTGAGCATCTCAAGCATCATGCTCTCCAATTTTGACTGTCCAGCCTTCGCCTCACGTGCATTAGGAGGCACATACAATCCTGTTTAGTCGTTGATGTAACAATCATTCCTTCTCCATTCTCCCTCTCGCTCACGACCTCTCCTTTTTACTCTATACCCATTTTGGTTGTAGTTGTCTTGGTATTGGTTCTGACCTTTATTTTCAGAACCTTGGTGCCAAGCGTCCTATCCAGTCCTTTAGGCGTTGGCCCGAAAACCCGCCATCAGGTTGTCCAAGAAGTTTGCCTCCTTTTTGGAATCTGAATGCTCCGTCCCTATATCCTATTTGTGTCCACACTGCATTAACTTTTCTAGCCCCAACACCCAAGATATACTTCGTGAGTAGGTCTAATGATGTATACATATGGGAAAATTCCTAATCACACTCCTCCTCCTTCGTTTATTGGTCTACAGTCATACTAACAACATGTGTACTAGCAGCTACTTCTACTTCCCTGGTGTGCTAGCCCCTGTTGGTTTTAGTCACGCTGTCAAGAATAGTGGCAGCTTGTTTCCAGCTGTGACTCATCGGTGCTCCTCCCACCATAGTATCTGCTACAACTTTAGTGCTATTGTTCAATGACCTATAGAAAATCTCCAACAAACTGTCATCAGGAATATTATAGTGAAGGCACTTGGTCACCTTCTTCTTAAATCTCAATCAGGTTTCATGAAGTGCCACTGTTTTCAGTTATCGGAAATTGTAGATCTCATCCTTAAGGTATAGCATCCTGGAGGGTGGGAAGAATCTCTCTAGAAATGCTTTTTTGAGCTCCCTCTAGTTGGTAATAGAGTCATTGGAAAATCTGATAACCATAAAGTGGCCTCCCCAGAGAGAGAGGAGGGGAAAAGTCTTAGCCTTATTGCGTCCTGACTAACACCGGGCAACCTGTATGCCTTGCATATCCCGATGAAGTTCATTAAGTGCAGGTTGGCATCATCAGCTGTATGAGGACTAAACACCCCTTTCACATTCAGCAGCTGTATCATGGTGCTAGTCTTGTCAATCTTTGCCCCAGTAGGCAAAGATGGTGGTACGATAGCTCAAGTTGACCCGACTTCATCAATATCTGGGTCATCCAAATCAATGAATTGAAGGGCATATCCTTGGCCTCTGTTTCCCCTTCCGTGGAAACAAGCATTTGCAACTTCATTCCAAGCATCATCGGCGTCTTGAAGTGCAGCTTGCCGAGCTAGCTCGGCTTATCTAGCTTCTTCAACAAGACGGGCATCTCTTTGCTCTTAGTTCTCCATTCATTGTAGTGTTTTTTCAATTTCAAGAACCAAAGGAATCAAGGGGTTTCTGATCAGTCGAGTACTTGGAATTCACCAAGAGACAACCTGTGGGTGTTAAAAACAAAAAGAAAACATAAATAAGGGAATAACAACCAAAAGTTAAACACAAGCAATTGGTCTAATCTTAGCCGTATTCTCCAACAATGGCGCCACTTTTTGATAATGCTCAAACTCACACTCCTGACAAAGTATGATGCGGATGTTGTCAATAAATAATCCAATAAAGATGTTAGGGTCAAACCCACAGGGACTATGGTTAGAACTAGACTGATGTCGGTATTCAAATTTTTTGGTGTGTTATATCCAAATTAGGGGGTTTATAGAAAAAAATTTATAAAACAAGCATGAAAATTAGTTGTTGTTTACAAGAAAAGGGATCATTAGAGACCAGTGATTAGTGATGAGTAGAAAATCATGTCCTTATTTCCACATATACAAGGAAGGGATTATTTATTGGTCCCTAATTCTTGCTTCTCATTCCTGGCTTAATAATAAATTTTCTCTCTCAAATAATAAATATCTGGTCCCTAATAGAGTAAAATCATCGGAGACATGTGAGATTCTAATTTAATTGAAATAAAAAATTAAAAAATGTTCCAATATAAGCCCAATCTCTCTCTCCCTCTCTTCACTCCTCCAAATTAAACCTCTTGTTTGCCAAAAATGGGTTCTTTAAATCCCTAAACCCTCTGCAATAAACTCAACTAAGAATTTGTGTTACATACTTCTTCCTACACATGTAAACCTCCTTCTCATCTGTGTAACCGAACTCCATTTGTTATGTCGCAAATGATATAGAAACAAATCTACAAAAAATATGTATGTCCCTATCTATAAAAAAAATTCTTTTTAATTTCAATCATTCTTCTATGTGATTTATGAATGGAGTGTATAATGTGAATTTTGTGATTTATTTGTGAAAGAATGGAAAGGGTTTTTCGATAATAAATTTGTATGCTATTTTGAAATAGTTGCGACAGAGGAAAATGTGAGAAAGTCCATTTTGTTTTATTCAGACATAAGAAAGATGAAAATAAAATCTCAAAACTCCAAAAGATTTAATTTTATATTTTGGGAGGTGGCGAACTCATCCTTCATTGCATTTTCTGGGGAATTTGTGTTTGTTTTGTATCATCTTTGAAGTTACTCACCCTGCAACTACGCTGGTAAGATTCTGATTTGGGGTCTATGATTTTTTGGGTCAATTGAGATAATGTGGATCTGGAGTTTCTGCTTGGTGTATGTGATGGTTGAGCGTTGTGGTAGTGTGGCTTTTCAGTACTCTTTTAGGGGTTCACTAATCCGATAAATATATTCATCCTTTCCTGAATATCTTTGCGAACTATATCATAATGATTTTGATGTAGGTCATACATTGTTATAGAAGAGTCATATTATTTGGGTGAAGTTTGAGATTCTAGATTCCATATTTACTCTAGTCTTATTGTGTGGATAACCTATCTATTTAGGTTTCGATATATCTAGTTTGCACTTTATCTCTTTATTGCATCAGTGGTTGCTTTTGTAGTTTGTTGTGGTAAAAATAATTTCTTTTAAATAGGAATAGTTTGATGCTTGATACAATTTTGGATACTCATACTACTGCGTTGTCTCCTTCTTGTGTTTTCATGGCCCGAGTGGAGGGGAGGGAGGGGAGGTACAAAATCTGCTCTATCTTCTATATAATTATATAAAGGAGAGACCTCAAACTGGTGACATGACATGCTTTATTGATCAGAAAAACTATTTATCTTTTTTCCTTTTTTTGCATTTTTCTCAAATTTTTGGAGTTTTAATTCTATGTTTTCTTATAAGGTGCTTTCTTGAAAAACCAAAAGTAACTTTCATTAACTCCTATTCATTACATCATACAACTTTTACATCTTCTGCGCTTTTTCAATAATTATAATATTTTTTCCCTTGTAATATTTTTTCTCAAAAGGTTTTTTCTCTTTCTATGAAAATACATGTATTCTCTATTTTTAATGGAAAATTTTAAATGATTACCATCAACTTCATGCCTTTTCATCTATTATTCATGATTCAGATTTTAATATTCCTAACCAACAAACAATCAAAAAAAACTTTCAATCGTATATGTCAGTTTATAATAAAAGTCAAGAGATTTTTCATATATGACTAGAGTGTTTTATGGAGCAAATGTCAAAGGTATTTTTGAGTCTTTGAAAATTTCTGTTTATTTCTTATATGACACTTTAACTCTTAAAGGTCAAATCTACTTTTTGATTTGTTAGGTTTTACATTTTGTGAACTAATTTTCAATCATTACAATTTATTTGTTATGCAGTTCATGGTGTTATGATGGACTTCTCATTCTACTATTTTATGTAGAATTACCTTCAAGTTTTGATCATACAAGTATTTTACGGATTTTCAACAACTTGAGGATCTCAAAATGAATTTAGGGATGACTTGAAGATGGGAAAAATAATATCTGCATAATTTTTTAATCCAACTTTGTATCTATACCAGAACATATAGGGCCCAAAAAACTTCAAACAAGTCAGATATTTTTTATTTTGTTGTGAGATATATGTATTCTCTATTTTCTATGGGAGTTTTTAAATGATTTACAATCAATTTCATGCCCTTTTCATTTATTACTCATGATCCAAATTTTATGCTCTTATATCCCATCAAACAAACAAATAAAAAAACATTTCCATCATATATGTCAGTTTATAATAGAAGTCGGGAGATTTTTCATACATGACTAGAGTGTCTTGTGTAGCAAATGACAAAGGTGTGTTCAAATTTCTGCAAATTTCTGTCTATTTCTTTGATGACACTTCAACTCTTAAAGGATCAAATCTACTTTTCTATATATTAGATTTTAAATTTTGTGTACTAATTTGTGAATCATTACAATTTATTTTTTAGGCAGTTCATGTTATTATGATGGGCTTCTCATGTTAACTGTTTTTTTGTTGAATTACCTTAAAGTTTTGATCAGACTAGTAAATGGGTGTTTAGGTCTTTGCAAATTTCTGAATATTTCTTTGATCACACTTCAACTCTTAAAGGAACAAATCTACTTTTCATTTTATAGGTTTTAAATTTTGTGAACTAAGTTTTCAATAATTACAATCTCTTTGTTATGCAGTTCATGGTACTATGATGGACTTCTCATTTTTACTATTTCTTTTGTAAAATTACCTTTAAATTTTGATCATATAAGTCAATTACGGATTGGTGACAACTTGAGGATCTCAAAATGGATTTTGGAATTGAGTGATTACTTGAAGATGAAAAAAAGAAGATATTTGCATAATTTTTGCATCCAACTTTGTGTCTATACCAGAAACTTCAAGGTACATGTACATAGGGCCTAAAAAACTTTAAACAAGTTAGAGATTTGTGATTTTATTGTGAGATACATGTATTCACTATTTTCAATTGGACTTTAAAATGATTTACCATAAGCTTCATGTAATTTTCATCTGTTACTCGTGATCCAATGTTTATGCTTGTATATGCCCAACAACGAACAAACAAAAAAAATCTTTCAATCGTATATGTCAGTTTATAATATAAGTCTGGAGATTTTTTGTATATGACTAGAGTGTCTTATGGATCAAATGAGAAAGGTGTGTTTGGGTCTTTACAAATTTCTGTCTATTTCTTAGATGACATTTCAACTCTTAAAATATCAAATCTACTTTTTTATTTGTTAGGTTATAAATTTTGTGAACTAATTTCTCAATCATTGCAAATTATTTGTTATGCAGTTCGTGGTATTATGGTGGACTTCTCATTTTACTATTTTTTATAGAATTACCTTCAAGTTTTGATCATATAAGTAATTTACGGAGTGGCGACAACTTGAGGATCTGAAAATGAATTTTGGGATTGAGGGATGACTTGAAGATGGGAAAAAAGAAGATATCTGCATAATATTTTCATCCAACTTTGTGTCTCTGCCAGAAGATTCAAATTACATATATATAGGGCCAAAAACACTTTAAACAAGAGGAGATTTTTGATTTTAGTGTGAGCAAATATTCGCCTTCACTCAAGTTACATGTATATATTTTAGGTTATTATGCTGAGCGGACAATGAAATATATGTCAATATTTTTTCTTTCGATCCTAAAAAAGCAGAACCATTGCAATCCTGAATATGATTTTCTTCTTGCTCCTATGTTTTGCGAGTCTTTTTTCAACATTTTTCTCTGAAGTAGGAAAATAAAACTACTGCAACATTATTTCATGACATGTCTGAGTTGATTTAATGATTTACTTAATTTCAATAAAATAATATATTATTTTTACAAGAGAATGTGTTTGATTTGGTATCTTATCAACTATATATTCTTAAGAGTAAAATTGGAGATGCAACTTTTGATAGTTTCATTAAAGGAATCGAATGTAATTGTTGAATAGTTGTTGATTTTATTTTATAATAGGTTATGTCATTTGTTTTATGATGCGCGGTGCTTGATGGACTATTATTTTCTTGGTTACTTATTTATTGATAATATTACTCCTTATTTGAAGAAGCATGTAAGTTCTTATTATTTAATTTCTCATATTTGATTTTGATGGTGGTTTTGAATGTTTGATTAGAAACACAAAATGATAATGGAGAGTATTAATCCCATCACAATTAGTAAATTACTTAAAATCTGGACAAGGCAATGACCTTTTTGTATTCACTTTTTAGCATGATAATATATATAATTCTCTTCCTTTGCTTTTTGTATGTTATTCTTGTGGTTTTTTAATTCTTGTATATCACCAATAATTTTAACCATGGCCATTAATTTCATTCATAATTTTTTCTCTGTATCTCTTATATATATTCTTAGCACTTATATGCTTGAAAATATTTGATGTAAATACTTAATAGTACTTTATGTAATCAACTTATGGGTCATCTACTAACTATCTTGAATTTCTTTTTTGCAGGAAATTTAGGAGTCATATGATATACTCATTAACTATGATAATTAAGGTGATCAATAAGATTTGGACTTTTACTAATAGAAACGAAGGAAGGAGTACAAAAAGGAGGAACAAAGACGACTCTTATATAGGAGGTGTGGGCCTTTCAAATGCTATGTTCCTTAAATTAGATATTGATGAAATATTTCTACTTATATCATTTCTAAAAGTTGGTTTCCAAAGAAAATATTAGTTTCATTTGTCAACTTGAATATATATAATTAAATCAAGAGTCATTTTCAAAATCCAAGTTGGAAGAACTTGTTTACCAATAAAGTCTATCATAACTTTTTATTTTTCTGTTTTGTGTAAAGTATGAAATATATTAGTTGTACCTTTCCAGTTTAACCTGATAATTTTAGGATAAATTATTGTACCTCAATAAATAATATCTCATTACAACAACTATAAGCCTTTATTCCAAACATACTTAAGTTAGCTATACGAATAGTGACCGTGCTTATCACTTTTCATTTATGATTATAACCTATGTTGCTCAGATCCTCCATAAATGCTATCACAATCGTATTGGATCTTTAAGAAATATATATCTTTTGGAGGAGCGTATTATAAAGATAAAAAATATAGTTAGATTTGTTGGTACAGTAATTGTATCTTACAAATATATGCAACACCTGGTAAAAAGTTTATCCAACAGTTTATTTTTCTGTGTAATAGTTAATGGTCTTCATGCCAAACATGCACTTTTTCCTTGTAATTAGTAAATAATAGGTCCTTTGCAAATTAATTATGACTTTATTATATATGTATAATTATTTTTACTTTGTAAAGTAACTCTACGTTTTTGCAAACATAAAATTTAATAGTCAAGTATAATCTCTTCATGAATTGGTAAGTCTAAAGTTGTATGTATGATTTGTTATGGGATATCAAAATTATCTTAACGTCCTGAGTTGATATTGAGCTGCTTCACATGACTGCTTTACATTAAATAATTTTTTTACATTTAAACTTCCAAGATATTTCATCCTGTATTTACCTAATTAAGATGTTTAAATATTTACTTTAATTGGTAAATCCACATGCTTAATAATTGTATATGATGATGTCATTTTTCATGCTTATTAATTGTATTTCTATTCATATATGATATATCATACATACTTTTCACCTAATTAGAGGAAAGATAATTATATTTATGCTTGTGGATTTTCAATTCAAGATTGTTGTATCCTTTTATTTATTTATTAAGATTATTTTGGAGACAATTTTGATGAGGGAGCAACAACGAGAAAAGTGTCTATTGCGTGTTGATTTACTATTATTTCGGAAGCTTTTTTTACTTGATATTACTTTATAAAACTTTCAAATTTTACTTAAAAAAAGATTTGATTAGTTTAGAATTTAGACATGTCATTTATAAATGAAAATTAGTTGAAGTATTTTTCATATTTATTATTTTTCTGTGAATTAATTTATATTAAATGATCAGCTTAGCAAGTTCACTTTTATTTTTAAATGATCACGCGAAGCGCGAGAAAATGAACTACTTATTTAACATCCTTTTAATTATGGATGACTTAGGCAACAGTTTGACTTATATTGCTAACTTTTAAATATTTGTTTGATGTCCATTTGGTTCACTTGTTGTTATAATTCTTTTACTCATGTGCCCACCATTTATAATTGTCATGCCCCACCTTGGGGGAAGGACTAAAACCTAGTGCCACACTGGGATCTCGAATAACCTGTCTAGGCTTGTGCACCTCTAGTGCAAGCCTGCAACTTGGTTCAAGAAAATGACGAGCTATATCTCAGCTGTAAATACAGCCTCTGGCCAACAAGGCCACATGTTAAAGAAGACAGCTAACCAACAACAACACAATAACAGGGAACCTATGCAGGCTAACAAGACTACAATGCTGTCTAGTTATAACTTAAATGAAAAACAACTATAACTATGCTATGACCGACAAGGCTGCTAACTGATAGCTAACTAGGCCCCACATGTCCATCACACGAAATAAAATATACATGGACCCCACACGACCAACAATAAAATTAATAACTGGTAATCTGTAGCCTGCAAACCTCTAAGAGTAGAATAATGGTCGAGACAGGGCCTTGACCTACTCGTAAAATGTACAAAAAAAAGAACAATCCTTCTCTAACTATTAACCCTTGAAGAAAGGTGCTGAATGCACTGCTAACTCCGCTTGATGACTAATATGGTCCCGAACCGCATCTATCCGCACCTGCAATCAAGTAAATGTAGCTCCCCAAGGATGGGTGACAGTACAATATGTACCAAATATGTAAAGCGGTAAAATAATAGCTGAAGTAATCATGAAGGAGGGTAGGAGTTTAACCTGAATGATCTCACCATCTGAAATATCAAACTAACAAATATATATATACAAAGAAGAACCTAACTGGGACCCAATAAGTTTGGAAGGTACAAACAACACAGAAGAACCTGCCTGGGTCCCCATAAGCCCCGGCAAGTACAAACGATGCACACTCCTGCTGTCTGACAACTAAAGGTTCGTAAGCATATTGTAACTCAGGATTACTCATTCTCTAAAGTTGTACCCAAGACTGATAGGATCCTGTAGCTGTGTCTGTGTCTTAGCTAGATGGGTTATGTAACTAAACCCCGAGCCTTGGTTCGACTATGGGTGATGGTGTATCTGCTTTAACTGGATCTCGAGCCTTGGCTCGATAATGGATCATAATGTTACTGCTGTAACTGGATCCCGAGCCTCGGCTCGACTATGGATTAAAATGTAACTGCTATAACTGGATCCCGAGAATTGGCTCAACTATGGATCATAATGTAACTGTTATAACTAGGTACGACCCTTACGACCTTTTTTTGGTGTAACTCAATATGGCCCTCAAGGCCTCAATCTAGTCCTTCGGACATCATACTACCCCTACAAGCACGGCCTAATAGGCAATAACATCCTACAACCCAACGTTGTAAGGAAAAACCAATCTAGTTACGGTTAACTCTGACGAGGGTTACTATGTCATCATTGTCGACTCAATTCTATTCATAACAACTGACCACAATAGGTTTACTCTGAATTACTATAGATACATAAGTCGTACTAACTTTACTGAACATAACTTGCCTCAAGGATAGCCTTAACATACCTCGAGTGCCGACTTTCATTTTAACTAGCGAGTTTCAACTTGTAACCGGCGGTTCTTTCCAACTACAGCTTTGATACTGATAGAGTAAGGCTAATTTTAATAATAAATTCAGCAAATAACGATAACTTTTAATAATAATATCAACTATAATTCAACTTCGAATAACTCGGCCGAAAACCTACAATTTCCCAACAGTTCAGAAGGGAGAAGTGCTTACCTAATGCTTGTGGCCATTTAGGATTTAATATGGAGTAATTCTGAAAATTTTTACTCGGCGGAGTTTCGGTATGCCGAGAGAATTTTCGAAAAATAACTCTGTAGAACTACCTCTCGTAGTCCTAGAAGTCGTTACCTGAAGTTAATTTGTGTTTGGACTACATTTGGTATAGTAATTTGATGAAAATTTCAAGAAACTTTGCATGCTTCCTCTAGCTACATCGTGGGTTCCCTTCATTAAATGAATAAAATGAGCAAGGCCTATACAAATATACATGGGCAATGACATGGTGTGGCGCCCCGCGCTACCAATGCACCAACCAGCCCCTGTGTCGTGCCCCTCCATGCGCTGGCCTGCTGGCACGCCGTGCTGCCCAGCGCGCAGGCAGGCTGGTGCGTCGTGTTGGCCCCTCGCGGTCTGGCCTCGTCTGACCCTGCTTCCGAGTCTTTTCCTACATGCGTCAAGCTCCATTTACTCATCAAAATCCACAGGTACGCCTACTAATTGTTAACATTTTATGGGGTATAACATCCTCCCCCACTTAGGATCATTTGTCCTCAAATGTTATCTTCGGGCTTAAAAGAGTTAACTCTTCTGACTAGTACTTAGAAAAATTTCGGCAGAGTCTCCTCTATAATATGGACTATCTGAAAACCTTAAATTCAGAAAAGTCCAACACAAGCGTCTCACAGGAAACTACAACCAACTAGGCCGCACTATAAAAGTAGATATCTGAATAGTACCAGTAACATAAGTAATAAAGAAACATCTAAATAATGATCTCACCTCAACTACGTATTCTGGGTCAATCTTGGAATAAGTAAGGATATCTAGATATCATATTGTCCTCAGCTTCCTAGGTCATCTCTTCATTATTTATGTTCCTCCACAACACTTTAATGGAGGCTACATCTTTAGTTCTCAGTGTACGAACCTGTCTATCTAATACTGCAACTGTTATTTCTTCATAGGCTAACTCCTCAGTAACTTGAACGTCCTCAACTGGCACAACTCGGGATGGGTCCCCTATACACTTTTGCAACATAGACACATGAAAGACTGGTTGAACATACTCCAACTTTGAAGGGACCTCTAACTCATATGCCACTTGACCTATCCTTGGGATGATCCGACACGACCCAATGAACCTCGGTCTAAGCATTCCTTTCTTGCCAAATCTCATCACGACCTTCATCGGTGACACTTTAAGGAATACCCAATCATTAACATTAAATTCCAAGTCTATGCTGCACATCGATGTAGGACTTCTGATGACTTTGGGCCGTCAATAACCGCTATACGATAAGTTTTACTTTTTCTTCTGACTGGTGAATCATATCTGGTCCGACTAACTCTGCCTCTCCTACCTCAAACCATCCGATGGGGGACCTACATTTTCGCCTATATAATGCCTCATAAGGAGCCATCTGAATTGCAGAATGGCAACTGTTATTATATGCAAATTCAATAAGGGGTAAATGCTCATCCCAACTTCTCCCAAAATCTAGCACACAGGCTTGCAACATATCCTCAGACATCTAAATGGTGCGCTCAGCCTGGACGTCTATCTGGTGTGGAAAGCTGTACTCAAATTAACTTTTGTATATAAACCTTTCTAAAATGATTGCCAAAATCTAGCTGTAAACTATGCCCCTCTGTCTTAAATGATGGATGTTGGGACACCGTGCAACCAGACTATTTATTTAATTCATAACTCGACGTAATCTTTGAAGGAAAATGTAGTCCAGACTGGCAGAAATTGAGCTGATTTCATTAACCTATCAACAATCACCCTAATAGAATCGAATTTGCATCTGGTACGGGGTAGTCCTATCAAAAAGTCCATATTAAATGCCTCCCATTTGCACGTAGGTATGGCCATCTCCTGAGTTAGTTTGCCAGGTTTCTGATGTTCAGCTTTTACCTATTGGCAATTAGAACACTACGCTACGAACTTGGCTACACCATTCTTCATTCCAAGCACCAGTATATCTCTTTTATGTCGTGTTACATCTTTTTCAAACCTGGATGAAGAGAGTAATGAGAGTAGTGTACCTCTTCCATAATCTTTTGACCGAGCCCTGCTACACCCAGAATGCAGAGGCGACCTCTGTACCTCAAAACCCCATCTCTGGCTACCTCGAAAGCTGATAATTCACCTTGCTGAACTATATCTCTAACATGTGTTAAATGAGAATCCTCATACTACCGCTCTTTTCCCTCTACCACCAGGGAAGATACTGCTGTATTATGAATTATAGCCCTATTGTCCTCTGAATTCACTACCCGAACTGCTAAACTGGCTAGCCTGTGCAATTCTGGGGCCATTTCCCGCTGTTCTGGTTTCAGATGTGCTAAACTGTTGAGGATCTGCAGCTAAGGGCATCAGATATGATATTGTCCTTCCCTGGGTGATACACAATGTTCACATCATAATCTTTCAATAATTCTAGTCAACGACGCTATCGCATATTCAACTCTTTCTGCGTGAAAATGTATTGGAGGCTTTTATGATTAGTAAAAATATCTACATGAACCCCATACAAGTAATGCCTCCATATGTTTATGGTGTGAATCACTGCAGCTAACTCCAGATCATGGGTGGGATAATTCTTTTCATGTTTCCTCAATTGCATTGAAGTATACACAATTACCTTCCCGTGTTGCATCAAAACACACCCTAACCCAACGCTTGAAGCGTTGCAATATACGGCATAACCCTCTAAACCTTCCGGCAAAGCTAACGCTGGTGTCGATGTCGATATGTTTTTCAATTCCTGGAAACTCTACTCACAGGTCACGGTCCACTCAAAGTTGGCTGCTTTCTGAGTTAATTTGGTCAAAGGCACTGACAGGGTAGAAAATCTTTCCACAAACCTTCTGTAATACCCGGCTAATCCTAGGAAACTGCGAACCTCTGTTGGAGTTGTAGGCCTAGGCCATGTCTTTACTGCCTCAATTTTCTGTAAATCAACCTAAATACCAACTTCTGATACAATGTGGCCCAAGAAAGCTAAAGATTTTAACTACAACTCACATTTAGAGAACTTTTCATATAGTTGTCGGTCTCTGAGGATTTGAAGTATTGTTCGCAAATTATCTATGTGTTCCGTTTCTGAGCGAGAGTATAACAGAATATCGTCGATAAACACTATCACAAACAGATCTAAATACAGCCTGAAGATGCTGTTCATCATATCCATGAACACTGCTGGGGCATTTGTCAACCCGAAGGACATGACTAGGAATTCAAAATGACCATACCTAGTCTTAAAGCTGTCTTAGGGATATCTTTCTCCCGAACCCGTACCTGGTGATATCCTGACCTTAAGCCTATCTTGGAAAAATATTTTGCCCCTTGGAACTATTCAAACAAATTGTCTATCCAGGGAAGTGGGTATTTATTCGTAATAGTAACCTTGTTCAATAACTGATAGTCTATGCATATGTGGAGGGAGACATCTTTCTTTCTTATAAACAGAACTGGTGTACCCCGTTGTGACGTACTCTACTTGATAAAGCCCTTGTCTAACAAATCTTTCAGCTACTCTTTCAATTCTCTCAATTCAGCAGTAGCCATTTGGTACGGAGGGATGGTTATAGGTTTAGTACATAGTAGTAAGTCAGTAGAGAAATCGATTTCCCTTTCTGGAGGGATGCCAGGAAGTTCATCTGGAACACATCTGGAAACTCGTTAACCACTAGAATGGACTGAAGAGTCGGGGATTCTGCTTGCACATCCCGTACCCTAACAATATGGTAGATAAAACCCTTGGCTATCAAGTTTTTTTCCCGAAGATAGGATATGAACTTATCTTTTGGCATAGCTGTATTACCTCTCCACTCTGGTACTACTTCCCGTGGAAAGTGAAATCAGACAATTCTGGTCCAACACTCTACAGTGATGTAACATGGTGCCAACCTATCACGACCTAAACGAAGGCCCGGATCACAACACGGGACAAGGAGCCTCGAGAGATCCCAAGTCGACCCATGACATAAGAATACATCTAATTCAATCAAGAAACTAAATAGTCAACAATATACTCATAGCGGAAGTCTAACTTGAACATAACATCAAAATACGAAATGCGAAGCGGAATACATACATCTGTCTGAAAAGCCTCTAAACATGACGAGTTGATGGGACAAGACCCCAACTAACTCAACAAAACTGAAACTAAAATACATAAAGGAAAGTCGAATAGTCTAATCCTCAGGAAATGAGGACTCACCCATAGTAATAATGCTAACTAACTCTGATAAGCTGACTATGAGCGGGGATGAACCTGAGAGCCGGGTCCTATATCATTAAATGATACAACATAGAGTATGTCGTAAGTACGTGGAATGCACTGAGTATGCAGGGTATGTAAGACCGCTTAAGTAAGTAAAATTATTTAAAAACAATGCATAATGTAAACATAAACATTAAGAATTTGATAGTAGAGCTTGCATGCATTCTTTCTGAAATCATGATCTCTTCATAACATAACATGATATAGCTTCATAACATCATAACTGAATCGATTGACTCAAAGCTCAAATCTTCCATTTATAAATAAAGCTGAACATTGTGTCAAAACTACTTCCGA
>JACEIK010000100.1:253653-269864 GCA_018107945.1 Datura stramonium | reverse complement strand
TATTATTTCACTGTATCGTTGATTTTTCATATCTCTTAGTGTTCTCTTTTATTTTTCATTACATTACATCAATGCATGCATTATCCTTTTGCATTGAGTTAATAATGTTTAAATATCAAATTAGTTAGATTCTATTATATGAATCCTCTGTATCCTTTAAGAGTTTTCTAGGAGGGTGTGACCAGAAATATCAACAATGCTCTTTTTTCTTAGTCATAATCACGTTTAATGGTAGTTTAAATTCATCTGTATTTGATACAAGATTGCATTTTGACGTGTTATGTGCAAGCACTAAAGTTGCTAAAACTATAAAGAATTCATTACTACATGTGGAGTAGAATTTTAAAAGAATTCACTATTTTAATAGCAGGCTACTCACTATTCAGTACTTGTTGGTCTTGGATAGTTTGAATTTTTGCTTCTGTCTAGGTACTTTAATAAATTTACCATTAAGTTAGCCATAAAAAGAATTTCTAATATGGAAAATACTAAACTTTTTATATGGTAATTCTAACTCTACTAGTATGTATTTTGGGCAATTATTTTTGATCAGTATCGTGAGTTGTGCTTTACTTACAGTTTCTCTATTTTTTGCGTGTTTGGAATAGTGCTTTTTTTCATTGGTGCACTTTCTTCTTCTGTACCAGTTCATGTGATCTATTCACTCTAAAGAGCTTATGACATGTTTATGTTCTTGTAGGCATGGATAGAATAAGAAAGGGAATATCAAATTTGAAGTTTATTTTATCTTTTTGATAAGAAAAAAGTACTTTAAAACTTTCAAAAGGATTAAATACTTATTTTATGTATAACTTGCTCAGTATATTCTAACTTTATTTATTTGAAAAATTCATGGAATGTGCAATCAGTGAAATTTTCTGTGAGGACCTTGTACAAAGGCTAGAAAATAGTAATAACTTAAAATTACTTAGTTTCTATATTTTAATTTTTTTCAGCTTTCTTGTTTGAGTTATTTGTTGTTTCTTTCTTGTATTGAAGGAATTCAATAGTGAGCTAAAAGATTTTGGGAGTAACATCATATTTAAAGCTTCTTGCAGTTGAAGACTCTCAACTTATTGTGGCTTAACACACATACTTCCTTGATGAATCCCTCATATATCAGGTATACTTTTTTTCATAAAAAGTAAATTATATGCATCTTATTCTACTGCCATCTGATATCTATTTTTTCTAACTTCTATTGCAACTCTTATATGGGGACTTAAGTTGTGATGATTTAACTGATCGAGGTATTTTATTAGAAGAATTTTCTTGAATTGATAGCTTCATATAATAAGTATATTAGTTATTGGAATAATGAGTAATTTACAATGTTGCAATGTTAGAAATGCTCTAGTTATGAAGAGTCTCCAATGTCATATATTTCATATCATTCTTTATTGACTTTCGATTAACTGTTGTTATATATACTATATTCTAGTCATAGAATTTGATCTTGATGTGTTCTATTAGGAGATAACTATACTGCAACTAATTGATTGAAAGAATTGTTGTGTTCTCTTCCTGTGAGGCTGCGGCTAAATCATCCAATGAATTAGAATGGCTAGTGTGAGCACATTTTTTTCTTGTGCATATAAGACGGCGTAAGTATATCTTTTGAAAACTGATAACTTGTAAAACGACTTAAGTATATTATATTCTACTACAGTGGAACACAACTATTGAAGAGGGACTTTGATCACTTATCAAGAATTAATAAAAGAACTACTGAAGAAGTTGCAGTAAGAAAATTATCGGCAGTATTTGTCACACCCCAAAACCCGGGGAGGCGTGACTGACACCTGGTGCCACCCCTGATATGAGCAGTCACGACGCCCAAAAAAAATTAAGGCCAGAACTAATGAGGTTCGACAACACAATAACTATAAAATCAGAATAAGACGATAGAATATAGCGAAAGTTGGCTCACCTGTCCAACCAAAAAAAAAAATACCATATGCCATCAAGGACACGAAATTGAAAACAACTATACAATATGACCCACCTGGCCTATAAGAACATACTATAACCACAATAATATCTATGAGCCTCTATGAATACATTAGTAATCAAATGATCGGGACAGGTCCCCGAACTACCCTTAACTCAAACATCTGGCGACTTTGAAAGACCTGGAGCGCACCAATTTTGCTGAAACTCCATTAAGCACCCAAGAACTCGATCTAAAGCCCACCATCACCTGCAGGCTTGAATGTAGCGCCCCGATTAGGGCGTCAATACAATAGTGTACCGAGCATGAAAAGCAGAAACAACTGGAAGACATAGTTTAGAGATCAACAGATATAACAGATATCTTAGAAGGAGACACAACATAAGTAAACACATAGAACCTACCTGGCCCCTATAAGCCTGCAAGTACAAACAAACATACAAACAAAACCTACCTTTCCCCCATAAGCCCGAAAAGTCTAAAAGTAAACAATAACACAGCGGCACCTAGCCAACATAGCTCACCTGTCATCGCCTCTAGACCTATAAACAACCTCCAACTAACACCAGCCAACATCTAGCATGCACTGCTATCAGATAACATATAACACGAGAAACAATTATAATATAATGCCAAGCATATCAAAAGTAAACACCAGTCAGTGAACATCATCAATCAAGCACTGCCAGACTCTCTCTCGGCTGTGCATAGTTAGCGAAGCTCAATCCATCTGGGAGAACCGAATTGCGATCCCAGGAATACTTAGACATGTTGGACCACTCTCAAATCATGTATCAAGTCGACACTACGGAGGACATCATCCTCAACTCCGTAGGTCATATCACTCCTTGGGCTTAACACCTCAGCCAGAAACACTCTTGTGTGTTGGGTATCCAAAAGCCACAAGATACCTCGGCCTCGACCCCTAACCAAAACAACTCTCATGCATCGGGGATCCACAAGACATAAGGTCTCGAACAAAACACACACACAATCCACAACACTAATAATGCATGCTCAAACAACCCACAATCGGCTCTCAAACCCCACAATCCAACTAATACAACATAGTACTATTCATTCACGTCTAGCCGTCCATCGACGAACCACTAGCCGAGTTAAGGATTACCATCCTAACCACTCTATCCACAAGAATTATAAATAGCCCACAAGCCACTATACTTACCACTAACATCAATGGACACGGCCAAATCAGCCCAAGTCTCACTATGGCCGTCACGTGCCATCGACATGATCGACACGATTGCCAATTCGAATATGACAAAAGATCATCAAAACCATAAAATTTAACCATTATAATCCCTAATTCACTTGTCAATACCATCACCAAATCTTATTCACAATAACATCCCATAACTTGCTATAAGAACCATATGTCTCACACACGACCTCTCGATACAAGCCTACTAATTTGCCATAACTACGATTCTCCGCGCTCAAGCCCGAGAAACCAACCAAACCAGAACCTTATAAATACCTTTATAACCATATAAAAACCGGAACAAGAGTTCAATAATATCAAAACACAAGCCATCATGAAACAGCCATCACACACGTCAACATGGACGACAACGACTATGGAATTCATGCTGACAAAGGGAGAGACAAGCCTAACATACCTTAGCTTCAAGCCTAGCCGAACTTGATTCTTAAACACCATGAACCTACTGCCTAAAGGAAATCCAATATTCTGCCAGAATGCAGCCAACACAACTCAATAACAAAACAAGACAAACTAAGCTTACCCGACAAGATTCATAGGAATTCCACGGTAGAAACTCCGAGAAAACAACATACTGAGGTGAACACACCTATAACCAACCTTAAAAACTAAGGAGAACAAAAGGAAGAAGGCTTACCAACAACTTCACCACGAAAAAGCTACCAACAGCCCGGAAAAGACACCAAACCACGGACTACACGCGATTCCCGACTTCCCAACACCAAATCCATGTTGAGCCATGGATTCTAACCCCAAAACCCAAGGAAAACCATGGAGAGGACTTGCGAGAGGTTTCTTATGAATTAGGTTGCTGGAAAATGAATTTGGATGAAGAACAACCGACCAAAGGGGCTTAAATAGCCTTCCACCGCCTTAGACCCTTGTGACGTGCCTGCTTGAGCGGTCTCCTGAAAACGCGAATATCTCTCTACTACGAAGCCAGATTGACAAACGGTTTGATGAACTGGAAGCTAGACTAATAGATATTTAATTTGATAGGTCGCACACCCACTAATTCCTTATAGATTGGGAGAAAAGTTTTGAGACATTTGACCCAAATTTCAAAGAATCTCAAGAAGGAAATTTTGCGATATCTTTTATCAAATTTTGTTCTACAACTTGATCGACGTTCAATCTTAAATACGATAAAAGAGTGAATCAAATAACTCATAACACTTACTTCTTGGCCTATTAGGTACACTTAGTTCTACCTTAAAAGTACAGATTTATCTCACATTATACGGGGTGTTACAGTATTTAATGGAGAATAACAAAATCTTAGGTTTATATTTTATTTTATTTTTTCTTTGTACAGTTAAGTGGTTAAATTACTGTTAGACTTAAAATGATAGAAAAATAATTTGATCAATTTTTGGTCAATCTTTCTAGTTTCTATAAAGATAATTTATGTTAAAGTTTTGACAGCACCTTACCACTTTCTAAGTTTTCACTTTCCTTGTTCAAACAGCTCATTTCGGTATAAGAAGATCATTTATGATGACGGATGGGCTTTGAAGATGTCGGGTTCTAAGACTTCGTACACCATGTTGATTATCTTCTTGCTAAGACTTTTAGGTAGAAGAATATAACATATTCTATGGATGTTAGGTTTGGGGTTTTATATACAATGCTATGGCTTGTATCACGACTATATGATAAAATGGGATGTAAACACATTAGACTATAATATATATGGAAGTTATTCTTTATAAATTTTTTACTTTTTATATGCATTCCATTCTCTATATTTTAAATTTAAAATAATTTAAAAAAAAAATTGGACAGGGAAAACTTACATGTTTAGTTAAGGACCATAATTTATGGTCCATAAAACAATGTTTAGGTTCCAGATTTTCTTCCATCCTTAATAATGTGTGGTTAAGACCAGAAAAACCGCTCTATAAAACTTTATATAGACCAGAAGAGCATGGTAGTAATCTTAATAGGGGCCAAAACGATAGTCACCGAAGCAGTTCTAGGGACCAGATAGTGGCCCATCCCTAAAGACTTTTAGGGACCAGTACAATAATCTAGTCGCTATGTATCTTTAGCGAAGGAGGCTATAACAACAGAAAAATCTGGACTCTATTGAGTATTAGGGATCGGAAACATACTTTTAGGGACTAGGTTTCCCTTCATTAATAGTATTTTTTCTTGTAGTGATTTTAAATTAACTAGGGTAAGTGTTCCCCCTGGGCTCATGGCTACTTCAGTTTTACACTCGTGATCGATCCCAATGCTTACTTGTAGAACTGTTAACTAGGGTTATCCAAACGACTGGTCCATCCCTATTGAATGACTATACTCAGTCACCGGGATAGGTCTCATGAGCGATTTCAATTGAACTGTTATCAATTTATTTCAAATTAACTATCCTGCAACCGCAACTCAAGTTATACAATAATCATAAAAATCAAGGCTTTGTTGTAATTCTCTTTTCATAATCTCTACTTTCTAGGTTCAAGAAAGTAAAAAGTCCGGGCAAGTATTAATGTTGCGCTTCGTTAAGAAATATTAAAGTTTAGATAATACAATAAAAGTGTTTAGTACTGGTTTCGAATAACTTTGTGTAACCCTAGTTCATTAATGGTTGTGGAGGTTTTAGCCGTTCATAAGATTATGATTAGTATTGATAGACAAACACATAATTAAATACTAGCAACGATGATTGAAAGAAAACCCGCTTTGAATATTGCAAGAAAATATGATGAACAAACTCAATAACAAATGAGAAATCCAAGTTATGATCTCAAGAATTGCTCTCCAATGTTGTCAAAAACTAATTACAACATTGATAATCAACTTCTCTAGCTAATTTTGATAGAATCTGACCTATCCTGAACTAAAAGAAACATAAAAAGTATTTATACAGATAATAAAATTCTTTTCTTAAGTTAAAGGAAAATAACCAAATATGGCGCCAACTTATCCTACGACTCCTCATACGACCCGTAACAGGATTGTACGGGTTGTGCCTTGTCTCTTACATCCCTTGGCTTATTTAGAAATGGCTAATTGTTGGCAATTGGTACGACTCATAACATGATCCCACGAGTTGTAAAATCAAGTCATGATCTGGCTTGGAGAACTTTGGCATCCTCTGAAGATTTCTACGAGTGTCTTGGTATGTGTTATACCCTGGAAGACCAAAGATTAGACCCGGGAGTTGAAATGGGAAATGTTTAAAACTAGCATCAGGCACAGAACGGGTCGTGAGGTGACCCATGAGAGCATCCCACGAGTCGTGATGTGACTTGTGGTAAGGCTTAGGAGATGAATTTGAATTTTTGAAATTTGACTCTCCACAGACACAACCACGAGTCGTGGTCAGGCCCCACGACTCGTTAGGTCAGTTGTGAGGAGTGGTAAGTGAGAAAAGAGAAAGAAGGAGGCAGTGTACCTAGCGGAAGGACCCCTACAAGTCATGGGCAGTCACTGATAACGTCCAAAATATATTCCTTAATTCAAAGAATATACACGACCGAAGTATCTAAACAAGTAACCCGACGAGTGGAAGGATCGAATCCCATGAGGACTAGGGAATGATAATTTAATGTGTCGATTGAGAAATTGATGTTAGTTTGCACCACATAGATTTAATATAAAAACAAATAAAATTGGGGGAGTTGAAATTTTCGGAGAGTTGTATTGGTTGATTTAGCAAAGTAAAATNTAGCAAAGTAAAATAGCAAGATCAGCTAAGTTGTCAACAAGGTTATGCAATACTAGAGGTATGGTGTAGATGAACTACTAACTAGATCAGGACATGCCAGGTCATCTTGTGAGTTCAATAAATGTAAAAAATCTTGGGAAGTGGGTAATCTCAGCTTCTCAGCCTATTGACCACCTCTTGCTAGAGTTTTATCAAAACTCTAACCACAATTTAGCTCAACCCGATTTGATTTGGATTAGCAGATGCACCATTCCTAGATATTAGTTTCCAAAAATGAATAAGAAAGCAGTTTAAGCTATTCCTAGCTTAATTCACAATCTCTTATCCATGCCCACTACCAGATTCTCTTCCAATAATTAATGATTCTCTCTCAAGAAACAATCAAGCAATAATAAATAGACCTATATCATAATGAACGGATCTTCATTAATAAATTGAAGAGAATCTAATAGATTTACACTTAATTGAACAACATGAAGATGACTCTAGCAATACCTAATCCAATTAAGTATTCATCATCACACACCTCTAGTTAATGATTTTAGCTACTATTAGTTAAGGAATTCAAAAATACATTCATCAATAGCATAATTGAATTTAATAAAAAGAGTAGATAAATCAACTTCACAAAATAATCTTCAACAATAGCTGAAAGTTACTAGTACAATAGGAAATAGAACAGAGTAATTTCTACAAATTTCATTCAAAATCCCCCACTTTCAGCTAAGGGAATGTTCTTTAGTTGAAAAGAGAAAAGATGATGTGATGTAAGCTTTTGTTCTCTCTTTAAATTCTCTATTCTTATCTATCTCTCCGCATCTTCGAGTACAAAGTACTTTATCTCTATTTATACCCTGAAAAGTAGGGCACATTTCATCTTCTTTTCAGTGTTGTATGATTATACCCTTATGAGCACCATTCTGGAACTAGCGAAAGAAACGACGGTTTGCCGGTTACAATCTGCGAACCACCGGGTGTCTTTTCTGCATCTTCACCAAATTTCAGTGAGCATCGGTGTTTCACCGATCCGAATATGTGAACCGCCGGGTCTTTAAGCATTTTCCAAAACTTTTGAGTATCATTCGGTGACTGGACCGGCGACTCGTCACTGGCAAGTCACAAACCGCCGATGGCATTACTCCTCTGAGGCAGTGAGATTTGGCCCTTGGCCAGCGTTTCGCCGATTTACGTCTGCGAGTCAATGATTCACCCTGACTTTCTTCTTTTTTCTCCATTTTTGCTCTTTTCTTCACTTTTAACCATCTGCACATAATGAAAGCAAAATTGGCATAAAATCCAAATAATTGACTCAAGAATGAAACAAAAACTGAAGTTTTAGAGCCTAATGAGTTGGTAATCAAACCCCCAAACTTGAATAATTGCTTGTCCTCAAGTAATGCAATACTCAACTATTGAGGAATATACCACCTCTCTTCACAATTAGACCTCACCGATTACCTGGACTATGACAACCCAAAAATACTCACCACGCTCACCGAAAGAGAGAAAAAAATGCCCCAAAAGACCAAAACAAGGAAGATGTTTCAAGCAGGCAACCACTTTCTATCAAACAAAGTTTATGAAAGGAATCATTTATCAATACAAGGGCATTTCTCAACTAAGTAACTCACATAGCATCTCAAGTTATAATCACTAAGAATTCAAAGGTTGCCTTAGAGTTTACACTCCTTGCCCCATGTTCACCTTAACTCTGAATGCTCTTACATCCCCAAAAAGGGATGATGCCTCTCACCATAATAAGGATCCCTATTCTTTTGGTCATATGATCATTTGAATGCACACAAGGGATTAATTGGAAGAGACACTCACGCTCACTCTCCCAAAAGATATCTTCATGCATACACTTGACCCATAGGTTTTTCCTTCATGTAATTCTTCACTATTGTAGAGTAGCTGCCCCTAGAATTATTTAGGACTTGTGATGTAGGCTCGAGTTGAGGGTAGGATGAACATTTGGCTATAGTGACTAGATCCTTCCTAATGCTTTTTGTGACATACCTTACATCAGTTCCACTCACTTAACCTTCTTTCCCTGCTTTCCTTGTTGATGACTTTTATTTCTTTAACACTTCCACTTATAACCCCTTGCTTTTACAACTAGCCTTATCGCATCAAGAGGAAACACCGATTCCCACAATAAGGATAGCCTTGTCAATTTTGATTTATCCTTTGGTGCATTTTGAAAAAAGGCGGTGTTCCCTCCACACTCTAATTCTTATCTTCCCCCTTTATTTAGCATACCTCCAAACTTAGGCTTTTGCCTCATTTTTCACGAAGTGTTTTTATCACTCCCTCTTTCTTAGGCTTTAAGCCTCATTTCATTACTTATCTTATAACGAGCATCTAGGGAGAATGGGGGCCAAAAAGAGGTATTAAGAATGGTCTTAAGACTTGTAATGTGGTTGCCAAAGAAAGGATTTAAGGCTCAACACTGGCTAACAAGGATCGATGCTCATGGAGGGCATATGGGTGAGGTGACTAGACAAAGGAAAGCCTAAGCTCATGTTCTTGGTGCAACTACATGTAGGATTTCACCTTGAATCACCTTTGGGGCAAGTTCTAGACTAGATGTAATGCATGAGATTCATCAAAACTGTCCTCACCACACAAGGCATCACCTTTAAAGGGTCCATAAGGGTCATTATAAACACAGAACACCAAACTAGGACATCAAAGCAAGAAAAAATCATAAGTCAAACAACGAATTTACAATGTTTAACAAAGAATGCTATGCTATTGTGTCAACACTTGCTCATTATCTTCATTCTCATGCCCTTGTTTTTTTTGCAATTCCATTTCAACAAGATTTTTTTTTCAGTGGTGCCTCTCGAAATAACTTCACAAAAGACTCAAAGCAACATGACATTTTCCCTTAAGAATGTTGCCACTCAATCCATCATCGGGAAAAACTGACCCGGTTTGACAAAAAAAATAACAAAAATAACAAAGAATGCTCCGAGGGAAAGAACCATGAAAAGAAAACCCTCGGAGTTTTAATTACTACACAACTATTTACAATGACGAAAAAAGAACAAGACTTTGGGGTCATTTCATTCAATATTTTCAATATTTTACAATTCAAAGAAAAGACCCCATTTAGTCATTAGTCATTCATCATAAACAAAAAAAACTTGAACCAAATAATTCATTCATTTAATTTAAAAACAGGACAAGCCTGACAAGGGAAATCATTAACCATTGAAATAAAACCTAATAGCCCGACAAAGGTTGGACTTACTCAAAATCAAACAAAACATCAGAATATCAAAAGAAACGTTCATCCCTGGCNACTAGATGGTATACACAACCCTTAGCAATAATCATCCCCCCACTTAAGAGCATACATTGTCCCCAATGTAAATATTCAAAGGTAAAGGGACAAGGAACTCTCTGTGTGGGTCACTCCTCTTCGTCGTCAACATTTGCCTCACCACTATCACCGCCACTGGCCTCACCTAGCCCAGTGAAATCATCTCCTAGCCCTTCAAAAAAATCATCAATTGGCCCCCGAACTGAGGAAGGAGCAGCCATTGCAGCATCCAAGGCGCTCATGTCGGGCACCTCGACAGAAGTTTGACTCTTCCACTCATGCACCTCGGTCTGGAGGGAAGTGACTGCCCCTTCTACTGTATCCACCGTCTTGCATAAAGTGGCGACATTCTCGTAAAGTGACTTGATCGCCTTCTTGATAGTTTTAGCAATGAGTGCTAGGAGGCTCTTAGCCAAAATTTGAAGCTAGATTTCATGCGAGTTTGTCATCTCCATAAATTGATGGAGACCTGGGATTTCCCTCGGAGCATTCTTTGGAGTTTGGGCTGACCTATGGAGAGGGATTCTTCTTGCACTCCAAAGGCCTGCAGTCACTTTCTTTTCACTATCGGTGCCTCAGCATCTCTCTTCCACTCAAATTCCTTCTGAGGACCGGCGGTTCGCAGAAGGAATTTCACGTACAGCCGATTGCCCGCCGATGCCTTATAGAAAACTAGGAAAATGAGTTGGATTCGTCTGTTTCAGCGATGAATCACCGGTCTAGATTGGTGAACCGTCGATGTAGCACAGGATCCACTTAGTGGTCAGAGCCAATTTTCAAAGTGAATCGATGCTCCATCAGCGATTCACCAAATCTGACCGGCAAATCGCCGGACCCTGTCGTCCCCAAATTTTTTACTCACTATTCACAAGAACCCATTAGCACAAACTCATACCAAATATAATAAAAGAAGCACTACTACATTCAAACACATATTTATGACTTTTAGCCCTTAAGAATGGCGTCACTCAGTCTATCATCGTACAAAATGTCGTGCTTTATGCAAATGGGTTACTCAGACTTCACCCTTTTCATAATTTCACACACAAAAGCACATCCCAATCCCATTCAACAAAACTTTCTCATTCAAGAATTTAACAAGGAAGGGAAACAAAGTATCACTTCTAAAGAGTTAAACTCCACTAATAAAATTAAAAAAAGGCAAGAAAATTGTTACCAAATTAGGAGATTGCTTGCACACACTTGACTTTCAAAAAGGGCTTAACTAAACCTTGAAATGGCACCTATAGAGATATTTAGTGTAGAGAGTATGAGTGAAGTGAGTGTGTTGGTGAAATATGGAATGGGTTTTATAGGTGAAGGATGGAAGTGTGATAGGTTGAGGGGAAGGTGGAGAGTTTAATGTGGTTGCGTTGGTGGGAAGTGGGAAGGTGGAAAGGTAGGAAAGTGGAAAGGTTGAAAATGGATGGATATGGGGAATTGTCAATATTGGGTAATGGAAAGACAAAAATGGAATGAAAAAGTATTGGCAAAAAGGGAACTATGGGAATATTTGCAGAATAGGGTGGCTGGTCAAGTATTTGAGATTTTGTGGGCCAGCATCTTAAATTCCAACTTGCAATAACATCACACCTCGACCGATGTGACATCAGTGGTTCACTGCTATGATTTATTTTTCTATTTATTTTGCCCAGTGATCTCTTTCTTACTGGCGATCCACCGGTGGTTCGCGAATTGTATCGGCGACCCGCCGGTTACCCGCCAATTTTCTGGCTGAGCTTCAGGTTTCTTGTTCTCTATCGATGATCCATCGGCGGCCCAAAGATCCAATTTGGCGGTTCACCAATGGGCTCGCTGGTTCTTCGGTCCAAACCTCGGCCTTCTTCTTTATGCTCACCTTCACCGGCGGTTTGCGTTTCTGGACCGGTGGCTTGCTGGTCTCTAGCCGTTCCTTCCCTCATGGATTTTCTCCCTTTTTTCTTCATTTCACAGATCCTATATAAACAAAAACAATAAAAACATCAAATAATTCAATAAACACTTGGCTTGCTTCCCAAGAAGCACCTTAGGTAACGTCGTGGCATGATGTAGACCCATTTTTTTAGCAACTCTTTTCCAATGAGTCATCATCCGACTCTGTCTCCTTCTGCTCCCATCTCTTGTCCTCATTGTCATTTTGCCATACTCCAACCACTTTTCATTCGGGAGGCATTGCAGTTGATGGACACACCTTGAAGGTAACCTTCTCACTCCCAACTTGAAATTTTAGCTGTCCAAACTCCACATCCACCACTGCTCTCCCCGTAGCCAACATTGGTCTTTCCAAAATAATGGGAACCTCTGCATCCATCTCACAATCTAGAATAACAAAATCAGTTTGTAGAATAAACTTGTCCACTCTCACCAGCACGTCCTCTAGCACCCCCACCGGTCTTTTTTATAGACCTATCTGCCATTAGTAACCTTATTGACGTCAGTTTCGTGCTTTCGAGTCCCAATTTCTTAAAAATAAGTAGAGGCATGAAGTTTATGCTGACGCCAAGATCACATAGGGCCTTTTTAAACACACATATCCCAATTGTACATTGAATTGTAAAAACTCTAGGATCCTCCCTTTTTGGAGAAAGATTACTCATCATCACCGCACTATAATGGTGCATTTTCTCTTCATTGCCTGAATCAACTACCTTTTTCTTCTTTAGCAACTCCTTCATGAACTTTGCATAACTGGGCATTTGGAGTAAAGCATCCACTAATGTTATATTTATGGACAACTTGCTAAATATGTCAACAAACTTCCTAAACTGGTCATCCTTTTTTTTCTTGGTCAGCCGTTCTGGATAAGGAGGTGGGATTCTTGATTCAACCCTATCATAATTTGGGGCCTTCATGCCTGCCTCATAATAATCTTCATGGAGGAGGATTTCATCATCCTTTCCTTCTTTTTCCTCAGTATTTTCTTCATTCATCGGAGTAATTGATGTTTTATTGACTCCATCTACTTCAACTGATTTCAGGCTTTTCTCCTCACTAGGCTTCACAGGGGGGATCTCCAATCACCTTTCCACTCTTAGTGACAATGTCCATGCATTGACCATCTTTGTTAGGATTAGGAATTGTATCACTAGGTAGTGTTCCCTTCATCCGGGGATTCATTTTAGCTGATAGGTGATTCATTTGGGCTTCCAAATGCTTGATGGAAGCCGAGTGTGAACTCTCTATTTGAGCGAGGTTAGACACATCACCTCTTAATTCCTTCACCCCACTCTCGGTTGACTCCACCTTCTTCAAAAATCTCGATAACATTTCTTCAATTTTCGAATTGCCTGCATCACTCATGCCCGACTGATTTTGAGGATTGCCCTTAGGAGGTGGAATGTATGGGTTCAAACTTCTGTGATAGCGATAATTCTCTTGGTTTGGCTATCTATTAACCCACCTTTCATTCCTTTCAGGTCATCCTTGAGGTTCATGATTTCTCCATGCTTGATTGTCATCTCTTGGACGCCATGGACCTTGGTTGGCTCCTTGGAAGCTAGGTTGAGGACCTCTCATTTGGTTGCCCATATATTGGCATTCTCATCATATCTTGGCAGTGATGACTCTCCTTCGTATTGTAAGGGACCATGCATTCCAACGACATTTACTACCTTTGACCCTGCTTCCATCACGTTCTTGGTTATCAATTCTAATTGTGTCATCATCTTGGCGAGATTTTCATCCCGCTCTTCATCCTATTTTCGCAACTCTGCTGCCAATGCACTTGAACTAATCTAATGAGCGGACACACTTGTTTCACTTGTGTGCCAAGCCCTATTGGTCTTTGTCATTCGGTCTAGGAGAGCTTTGGCCAACCCGTATGTTTGGTCCATAATAGAACCACCAGCTAGGTTGTTTTCCACATACTTGTTAATTAAATCATGGGCCCTATAGCAGCTTTGGAGAAGCACTCCATATGAAAATTCATGATTTGGGCAAAGAGCCACCTTCTTTTTAAACCTTAACCATGCCTCATGTAAAGGCTCTCCCGGTTCTTGCCTGAAATTTCTAATATCATCCCTCAGCTGAAGCATCTTTGATGGAGGGAAAAATCGATCAAGGAAGGCCTCAGTTAGCTCCTGCCATGAAGTAATACATCCCGGAGGGAGTTCCTCTAGCCACATTTTTGCCTCTCCCGTTAATAAAAAAGGAAAGAGTCTCAACCTGATGGACTCTTGGCTGATATTTGTTATATTGAAGGGTTGGCATATTTACAAGAAATTCCTCAAATGACGATTCGCATCCTCACTTTGTTTTTTGAAAAAGAGCCCCTTCATTTTCAACAAGTGAAGCATTGTGTTGGTGACATGAAACACTGCATTCCCTACTGTTGGTGGTAGGCAAATAGCTCCTAAAACTTCCGACATCACCGGATTATCTTCCTCGAGTTCCATGTTACCCTCCACCGAGCTATCCCCTTCTTGGTAGTGATGAATCATGTGTTTATGAGCTCCTAGGCAAACTCCCATTAAGTAAATACAATTTTACATCAATAGGCAAACTCACGTTAAGTAACTACAATGCAAAACTATTTGTACTTAACAATAAACACATGATCATCAAGCGCTAGTTCCCCGCAATGGCGCCATTTTTTATAACGTCGAAAATATATTTCTTCATTCAAGGAATATACACGGCCGAAGTATCAAAACAAGTAACCCGACGAGTGTCGGGGTCGAATCCTACAAGGAATAGGGAATGATAATTTCAAGTGTCGATTGAGAAATTGATGTTAGTTTGCATCATGTAGATTTAATATATAAACAAATAAAATTGAGGGAGTTGAAATTTTTAGAGAGTTGTATTGGTTGATTTAGCAAAGTAAAATAGCAAAGCTAAGTTGTCAACAAGGTTGTGAAATACTAGAGGTGCGGTGTAGATGAAAAACTTACTAGATCGGGACATGCCAGGTCATCTTGTGAGTTCAATAAATGTAAATAATCTCGGGAAGTGGGTAATCTGAGCTTCTCAGCCTATTGACTACCTCTTGCTAGAATTTTATCAAAACTGTAACCATAAGTTATCTCAACCCAATTTGATTTGAATTAGCAACTGCACTATTTCTAGCTAGTAGTTGCCAATAAGGAATAAGAAAGCAATTTAAGCTATTCCTAGCTAAATTTCACAATCTCTTATCCATGGCCACTACCAGATTCTATTCCAATACTTAATTACTCTCTCTCAAGCAACAATCAATCAACAATAAATAGACCCATATCATAATCAATAGATCTTCATTAATAAATTGAAGATAATCTAATAGATTTACACTTAATTGAACAACATGAAGATGACTATAGCAATACCCACTCCAATTAAGTATTCATCATCACACACCTCTAGTTAATGATTTTAGCTACTCATAGTTAAGAAATTCAAAAACAGATTAATCAACAACATCATTGAATTTATGTCATGCCCCAAAACTGGGGTAGGGCACAACTGGCACTCTGAAGCCAGCAAGATGACATTTGCAACTGTAACACTTAGGCCATCCAGACCACCTGTCACAATCAACTGAAGAATAAACTGGACCCATAAGGTCTCAACAATACGGGGTAAATAATTGAAATGCAACCAAGGCAATTAGTGTGCTAAACCAAGCAACAATAAGCCGACAAGGCCACAAAAATAATAACACTGTACACACTAAGTCCACAAAGTCTCTAAAGAGTAAACTGACTAATGGTCGGAATAGGGCTCCGACCTACCTATAACTGCATCTGAAAACTCAAGCATAAATAACCAAGCCCTAGCTCAAGGAAGAAAGGACCATACCAACCATCTTTTGATCTCACGAACTGCTACTCAACTAGCCATCCTGACCTCTACCTGCACCTGCGGCACGAACGCAGGTCCCCAAGCAAGGGGACGTCAGTATGAACGAAATGTACTGGTATGTAAGACTGAAATTGTAACCATGAGATAACAATCCTGTAATAACTAACTTAGCACATAAACATATAAAGGATAAATATAACTTGGAACTCTGCAACCTGTAATTGATAACAAC
>JACEIK010000100.1:221853-252701 GCA_018107945.1 Datura stramonium | reverse complement strand
CCAAAGATAATTGTTTAAAAGTACAATGAAGAACATCTCTTTAACTTGAGTCACTATCTCAAAATATTTGATTCTAATTATTTCTTAAGGAGTTTATACTTTACTGGCCTTTCATTAGCTTAACACAACTGAACATAAACAACTTTATTTATAAATATTTTGCTATACGTCTTCAGAACAGGGTAAATCTTGCTAGATATTTTCCTAATTCATTAACAATCATAACACTTATCATCTAATTTAACAACCTTTAGCTCTACTTTTTATATTCATCTTAAATTCTTTTCCAAATAGGATTCGTCATTCCCTACCTAATTATTTACTTTCGTGTTTACTATTCCAGCAATTCTTGTACGCACTTACCTTCTTACCTAATTGCCAACCTTGTCTATTAAACTCGTCTTGCTCATATATTAACGCCACTCAAAGGTTCTTGAAATCAACTATGGACAGAAGGCATATACCTCACATATTACCTTAAAAGGACTAACATTTACTCTTATCTCTCCTTTGCTACTAGCGCCTCAACTTTTAAACTTAGGTTAATTTCCTTACACATCTACAACATTCAAAGAACATGCAACGTGTCTACTTAAAGCCTGCAATTCTCAGGAGGTCTAGATAACTCAGGAGCTCTAATAAACATATAGCGACTTTCTAAAGGCAATCCTTGCTGCTTTAGCGCGTAATTTGAATGTAAGCATAAACATATATATGTTATGATTTTCATCTAACATGATAACATCAAGATATTGTGCATAACCTGCCAATAAAGATGGTCCCAGAGAAATACCAATAGTTTACCCATTCGGGTTCTATCTTCCAAGTTTAACGTATCGGTTAATTAAGAAACGTATTAATTAGTCTCTTAGCTTAAGGGAGAGGGATCGAGGAAGCTTCTCATGACCCTCGGAACCTTAAAACATGAATATAAAAGGATAGGTAACTGTTATAGGGAAATTCCATTTTGTTACCCTTGTTAACCCTTATTGAGTTAAAACCGATTTCAACTATTAGGATTGCCCGCGCATTGTCGTCTTTCCATGTTTACCAATTTCCTTAGCAACCATAATGTGAAACAAATTTTAAGCCACAAACACATAATGTAATGTAAAGGAACAGCTCAAAGTGCCCATGCCGAGGGGACTTCAGAATCAATTTACAACTATGACCATAATCGAATGCAATTTCCTTCTCCGCTTTACATTCATGTGTTCCAACTCTTTAGAAAATACACAACTTAATACCAAATAATCCTAAAAATTGGGAAGAACCATAATATGCTACTACAGAAGCTCAAATAAAGGGGAATGCCGGATTAATCCTTGGCCTGAATTTGGGCTTTAAAATCAAGAGACAAAGAGCGCCTTACATACCTTTTTTTTCCGGCGAGCTTTCATATGTCGTTTCTTTCTTTCAACAACCATAACTTTATCCCCATAAATTAATTGAGATTATAACCAAATGACAAGGCTGTTTCAAGCCAATTTATCCATCCAAAATGTTACATCAATAGGCAGTCACAATACATACAAATAAGGCAACACTTAGCATTCTTATTTCAACTTGTTTCTACAACTTTGGGGGAAAATAGAGGTAGGAAATTACCTCACTTTTCTCATGAAAAACTCCCACAAATATAGATTATATTCTCAGCAAAACACAGCTATTCCAACCTTCAAAAATGAGCAGAACTTCAACAACAATATACCATCAACGGCAGCCCAACATAACCTCCAACTTCTAGCTTTAGCTAGGATTTTTAGGCAAGTTAAGTAATTAGAAACACTTACCCTTGGCATGAGAATTTTGTTGGATATAATAGGAGTATTTTACTCCAAATCTCTTCCCAATAACTCAGCAATCTTTCTGCCCAAAACGCAGCAAAATAACAGTACAACAACTACAACAAGTCAACATACAAACCATAACTTTCTTCTAGTTTTCCTTCAAAAATTCATATACTTATTAGAGATTTCAAAAGAGGGAAGTGACTTACTATTTATTATGAAAAATTCCTAATAAGATGGAGTATAACAATAGCTAAAAATAGTCCCAAACACGCAGCAACAACACTGCCAAAACGAAGCTACAAGGCAGCAACAACTTCACCGCAATGTTGCCTTCACTTCCATAAACTTTTGCTTGAGTTTTGATGGTGTTTTCTTGAGGGATTTCCTCTTGGTTTCTAAGGATTTGCTACTGGAAAAGGTAGAGGATTTCAGAGGGTAAGAAAGCACCTCAAACCTGGAAAATTTGAAAATGATTTCATAATAAAAAAACGTAAAATATAAAGGTGTTTGGGCGGTGGTCGTTTTCAGGGTGGTGGCCATGTTACTGCCTGATAGTGCTACGGTAAAATGCCTATAACTTTTTATTCCGAACTCCAATTGACGAACCGTTTGATGTTCTGAAAACTAGAGTCAAAGACCTTTAATTTGATAGGTCGTTGGACTTCTAATTCATTATATACTAGGAGATATGGTTAATTAAAGTGAACCCTTACTTATGAACTTCACATACTCTTCGGTTTTTCGTTCGTACACATTTCCCTTGTCATCTACGGAAAATATAAAGCCCGTACTTCCCTTAACATAGCATACAAATATTAAATAATTACCAAAAATTTTCCAGGGTGTAACAATTTAATAGCAAGAGTAGATAAATCAACTTCACAAAATAATCTTCAACAATAGCTGAAACTTACTTGTACAAAAGGAAATAGAAAAGAGTATTTTCTATAATTTTCACTCAAAATCCCCCTCTTTCAGCTAAGAGAATGTTCTTTAGCTGAAAAGAGAAAAGATGATGTGATGTAAGCTTTTGTTCTCTCTTCAAATTCTCTATTTCTATCCATCTCTCTGCATCTCTGAGTACAATGTATTTTATCTCTATTTATACCCTGAAAAGTATGACACTTTTCATCTCCTTTTCAATGTTGGATGATTATACCCTTATGAGCACCGTTCTGGAACCGGCGGAAGCACCAGTGGTTCGCCGGTTAAAATTCATGAACCGCCGCTTTTTTTTTCTTCATCTTCACTAAATTCCAGTGAGCACCCGCAGTTCACCCGGCGTTTCGCCGATCTGAATCCGTGAATCCCAGGTCTTCAAGCCATTTTTCATAACTTTTGAGTATCATTCAGCGATTGGACCGGCGACTAGCCACTGGAAAGTTGCGAACCTACGATGGCGTTACTCCTCTGAGGCAGTGAGATTCAGACCTTGGTTGACGTTTCATCAGTTTCTGTCTGCGAGTTGCCGATTCAACCTCACTTTCTTCTTTTTTCCTCCATTTTTGCTCTTTTCTTCAATTTTAACCATCTGCACACAATATATGCAAAAAGGGTATAAAATCCAAATAATCAAGTCAAGAACAAAACAAAAACTCATGTTTTAGAGCCTAATGAGTAGGTAAATTACCAACTCATCAGTCACCATGAATCGTGGGATGAGTTATGACCAGCAGGGTAAAGTTAATGGATATGGAGGTAATGTACATGACGAGTGCTGACCACGAGTCGTGGTCACCAGTAATGAATCATGAGATCACCCGTGATGAGCCTAGATGACTTGTTAAGCAATGTACTCGACGGATCATGCTATGATTCATGGCCAGGGGCGACGAGTCGTCATGTCCCTCGTGGGGACTGAATGGCAATTATTTTTTAAGAATTTAGTAAGGGCTTTTTCATAATTCCTAAGATCATAAGTCCTAAACTACGTTGTTTTCAGTTATGAATGATGTCTTTTAAGAGGGTTAAGTTTATTTTAGGCTATTTTTCATTCATGCATGCAAGATTGATAGTCTAGAGAGGTGGTCAAGGCAATTCCTTCAAGGTTCTCTTTAATTTATTCTTGGGAATTAGAGGAAGTGTAAGAATCAGCTACAATCAGGTACGTAGGGTTATGAATGCGTGATTCCTTTCACACCCATGCCCAATCCCTCTCTAAATCATGAAATTTCCATGTCTAATTAATGGGGTTTTAACCCAACACATGAATTTCCTAATTCTCCACATGGGTAGGATTTAAATATGTTTCTACTATTGAATTATGAATCATGGAAAAGTTTTATATTATTTTAAATTAAAATCATGTTTCAAGTTTTATGAATTAAAAAGCCATTGATGAGAAGTTCATGAAAGATGAGATTTGTGATGAATGTATGAGTATGATGAGATATTATGATGAACAACATGTTTTGAAGCTACCCACGTTTATAATCATGTTTTTGATGTGAATTGAGTATTTTCAAGCATGTGAAAGTATTGGGCAATGCCCACATGTTCAAGTATGATTTATTATTTTTCGAATTAAGCTTACCACATGGTTTTGGAGCGAAGACTCCCAATTATCTTTTAGCTTGTGGTATGTCTTGAGTTAAAGCATCTCATATGCGTGATTTTAGATTTTGAGATGTATTTGATTATTGAGTTTCATCAATAGACGATGTTGAGCTTCGTTGAAAAATGATGGAGAGCATATGCATGTTTTTGGGAGTAGTGTCTAGCACCGAGTAGGCTAAGGGTCGGTCACCCTATGCCTTAGAACTACGCGCCAATGTAGTTTTATACTTATACATATATTAATATCGGGACCTCCCTTGTGAGCAATCCTCTTCCCTATTAGGCCACGAGCTTGATATCGATATCATTGTATCGTCCCTAGCCCTGGAAAGACTTTGGATGGCTCTACCCACTTGAGTGTGATAGATGGGACCACGTAAGCTCTATCGTGGTATGTCGGTTAATAGATTATTCTCCCATTGTTCCTCATGATTTTAGTTATACATGTTCATCATTCATGAGATTTATATATCTATATATGTTCTAAAGCAGGTTTGACTCAATGTTCAGTTTTACTCATGACTATCTGATTTCAGATTTGAGTGAATTGATTCAGTTACGATGTTATGTTATGTTATGGTGAGATCATGATTTCAGAAAGAATGCATGCAAGCCTTACTCTTAGATTCTTATTGTTTATGTTTTACATTATGTATGTCTTAAATGATTTTTTACTTGTTTGAGCGGTTGACTCAGCCTAAATACTAGGTACATTCCATGTACTGACGCATACTCTATGATGTATCAATTCATGGTACAGGACCTGACACTCAGACTCAGCCCCGTTCATAGCCAGTAATCAGAGTTAGCATCCCACGATTGTTGGTGAGTCCTCATCTCCCGAGGACTAGACGATTCAGATTACCTCTATGTATTTTCAGTTTTAGCTTTAATGAGTTAGTTGGGGTCTTGTCCCATCAACTCGTCATTTTTAGAGACTTTTCAGACAAAAGGATGTATTCAACTTTAGATTTTGTATTCTGATGTTATGCGTATGTCAGACTTTTGCTAAGATTATTATGTTGATTCTTTAGTTTATTTGATTGAGTTAGATGTATGTTTATGCCATGGGTCGACTTGGGGTCTCTCGAGGTTCCTTGTCCCGTGTTGCGATCTGAGCCTCCATTCGGATCGTGACAAACTTGGTATTAGAGCAATAGGTTTGAAGTGTCTTAGGGTGTCTAAAAGATGCGTTAAGTAGAGTCTTTTTCGTGGGTGTGAATCGTGCCACACTTATTATGAAGAGGCTACGAAATATTTAGGAAATGTTCCCTTATTTCATGATCTATGTCGTGCGATGAAAAGTCTCCCTATCCTTCTAATTCGTGCTATTCGTGATTGCAGAATCATGTATCTTCGAAGAGTAAATGGTACAAGGAATGGGAATGGAGACGACCACGAGGATGGCAACGAAAACGGGCACCAACAGGCCCCACCAGTCTTGGAGCACCATGCACCACAGCCGGTTGCCCATGCTGAATTTAGGGCATCTATTCAAATGCTCGCACAGGCCTTGACTGCCCAAGTCAATCAGCACGCAGTTGCACATGTCCCCTAAAATGGTAATGCGGCGCGGCTCAAGTCGGGGATTTCCTGAGGATGAACCCGCAAAAGTTCCTCGGGTCAAAAGTAGATGAGGACCCACACGAGTTCATTAATGAGATTGTGAAGATCACCAAGGTCATGGGGGTTAATGGGGTTGAATGTGCAGAGTTCGCCTTATACCAGCTGAAAGGGGTCGCACACATCTAGTTTCAATAATGGAAAGATAGTAGGGCCGCCGGAGCAGGTCCTATCACTTGGGAGTAGTTCCACATGGTGTTCTTAGATCGGTTCTTCCCTCATGAGATGAGGGAGCTGAAGGCAGCCGAGTTTGTGAATCTTAACTAAGGGAGAATGACGGTGTAGGAGTATTCCATTGAGTTCACTCGCCTATCAAAGTAACCCTAGAGTTAGTGGCTGATCAGAGGACGCGGGTGAGCAGGTTCGTTCATGGAGCAGCGGGCTATTTGGACAAGGATTGTAGGACCACTATGCTCCACTAGGATATGGATTTCGCTTGGATAGTCTTGTACGCCTAGAAGATGGAGGCGGCATATCTAAGAGAGAGGGAGGCCAAGAGGGCCAGGATAGAAGACTATAGATTCTCACAGCCGAGGTTAGGTGGTGGGCACCGACAACAGACCCACCAAAGATCTTCAGCCCCAGTATCTTCAGCGTTGAGTGTGCCATCCACGCCTAGGCATTATAAGAGTGGGTGAGCATCAGGCTTTAGGGTTCAGAGCAACAGACCCCTAGATTCTTGTATCCTAGCTTGCCACAAATGTGGTCGGGGGCACACGGGCCAGTTCTTAGTAGGTACAGGTGCTTGTTTCAGGTGTGGGAGACCAGGAAACATGCTCAGAAATTGCCTAGCAGTGAGAAAGGACCATGATTGGGCTGAGGCCCAGCTTCTAGTTCAGCAGCCCCTCCCGTACGCTCAGCACATCAGGGGGCATCTACCAACACAGGTGGCGGTTAGCTCTGAAATAAATTCTATTCATTAGCATCCCTCCAGGAGAAGGAGGTCTCCCAGGATGTGGTCACTGGTATGTTACGAGTTTTCTGTTTTGATGTATACACTTTGTTAGATTCGGGGGATACCTTGTCTTTTCTAATACCTTATGTGGCCAGTAGCTTCGGAGTCAGTCCCAAAGTGTTGTCAGAACCCTTCTCAGTTTCTACTAGGTGATTCAGTTGTAGCCAGACGGCTATATAGAGGTTGCCCAGTCTCAGTCCTTTAGAAGGTAACCTCAGTAGATTTGATAGAGTTGGCCATGACCAATTTTTATGTTATCCTCGGCATGTATTGGCTATTTTCATGTTATGGATTAGTTAATTGTAGAATCCGGGCAGTAGATTTCATATTTCGGGTGAGCCAGTATTAGAGTGGAAGGGTAGTTTAGCTATTCGTGTAGGTCGTTTCATTTCCTACTTTAAGGCAAGAAAGATGATTCTCCAAAGGTTGTGTGTACCACCCAGTTAGGGTTAAGGATGTGACATTCGAGACCCTGACTATCCAGTCTATCTCAGTATTATGTGAGTATCCAAAGGTCTTTCCTGATGATCTATTGGGAATCCCTCCCTAGCGGGAGATTGATTTTTGTATTGACCTTCTTCCGATACGTAGCCTATATCTATTCCTCCTTATATAATTTCTCCAGCCGAGCTAAAGGAGTTGAAGGAACAGTTGAAGGAGCTATTAGATAAGGATTTCATTAGACCGAGCAAGTCCCCATGGGTTGCTCCAATTCTCTTTGTCCGAAAGAAAGATGGTTCTCTTCGCATGTGTATTGACTATCGGCAATTGAACAAGGTCACCATCAAGAACAGGTATCCTCTATCCAGGATTGATTATTTATTTGACCAGTTTTCAGGGTGCGAAGTGCTTTTCAAAGATAGATCTAAGATCTGGGTACCATCAGCTCAGAGTTTGGGAGAGCGATATCCCAAAGACAGCTTTCAGGACGCGGTATAGTCATTATGAGTTTGTAGTTATGTCTTTTGGACTAACGAATTCCCCTGAATCTTTTATGGACTTGATGAACAGGGTGTTCAAGCCATACCTGGATATGTTTGTGATTGTGTTTATTGATGACATTTTTATATACTCTCGGAGCAAGGAGGAGCATGACGCTCATTTGTGAATAGTGCTTCAAATTCTCAAGGATCGCCAATTATATTCCAAATTCAGCAAGTGTGAGTTTTGGTTGAACTCAGTGGCATTTCTTGGCCATGTGGTATCAAGTGAGGGCATAAAGGTGGATTCTTAGAAAATAGAAGCGGTGGAGAATTAGCCTAGACTGGTGACTCCTTCAGATATTCGACGCTTTTTGGGTTTAGCCATCTACTGTCGAAGATTCATGGAAGGTTTTTCATCTATTGCAGTACCCTTGACCAAATTGACCCAGAAGAGGGTGAAACTCCAATGGTCGGAGGCTTGTGAGAAGAGCTTCCATGAGTTGAAAACTTGCCTTACTTCAACACCAGTGTTAATGCTACCGGAGGGCACCGAAGGGTTCGTTGTGTAGTGTGATGCTTCAAGGATCGGACTTGGGTGTGTATTGATGTAGAACAGAAAGGTTATAACATATGCCTCTACACAACTAAAAGTTCATGAGATGAATTACCCAACCCATGATCTTGAATTGGTTGCGGTGGTATTCGCATTGAATTGTGTTTCCCCTAAAGGATCTCAATCTTCGGCAAAGGAGGTGGTTGGAGCTACTCAAGAACTACGATATGAGTGTGCTTTACCATCCGGGTAAGGCCAATGTAGTGGCAGATACACTTAGTAGACTCTTTATGGAGAGTGAGTCCCATGTGGATGAGGGAAAAAAGGAGCTGGTGAAGAATGTGCACCTACTCGCAAGGTTGGGAGTTTGGTTGGTTGACTCGACCGATGGCGGTATTATTATTCAGAAAAGATTAGAATTGTCTTTGGTGATCAATGTAAAAGCTAGGCAAGATGGACCCTATTTTGGTAAAGTTGAAGGAAGCCATTCAGAATCAAAAGGTAGAGGTCTTATCCAACGGGGGAGATGGTGTGCTTCGGTACCAAGGTCGCTTATGTGCTCTGGATGTTGATGACCTGAGGAACCGGATGTTGCACGAGGCTCACGGATCCAGGTATTCTATCCATCCAGGTGCCAATAAGATGTACCGTGATTTATGGGAAGTCTATTAGTGGAATGGCATGATGAAGGACATAGCAGAATTTGTAGCTAAGTGTCCAAACTGTAAGCAAATGAAGATTGAGCATCAGAGAACGGGAGGTGTACTTCAGGATATTAGTATTCCTACTTGGAAGTGGGAAGAAATCAATATAGACTTCATCATAGGGTTTCCTCTCACCCGTCGATAATATGACTCCATTTGGGTTGTGGTAGACAGGTGACTATGGCAAATCACGGATTTAGCGGAGGACTATGCCAAACTATATATTCGAGAACTAGTTCGATTTCATGGAGTGCCCATGTCCATCATATCAGACAGAGATACCTAATTTACCTTTCAGTTTTGGAAGTTGTTTAAAAAAGGACTTGGTACTCAGGTATGCTCAGCATAACATTTCACCTGCAAACGGAAGGTCAAGCGGAGTGGACAATTCTGACTGTCGAAGATATGTTGAGAGCATGCGTGATTGACTTCAAAGGTAGTTGTGATGATCATTTTCCTCTCATAGAATTCGCATATAATAACAACAATCGCTCTAGTAATCAGATGGCACCGTTTGAGGCTGTCTATGGGCGTAGATGTAGGTTGCCCATTGGTTGGTTCGAAGTTGGCGAACCAGCGATGATAGGGCCAGATTCGATTCATGAGTCTATGGAGAAGGTTCAGCTCATAGAGACAGGTTGAAAATAGCTCAAAGTCGCCAAAGGTCTTATGCTGATGTAAGAAGAAGGGAATTAGAATTCGAGGTGGATGATTGGGTGTTTCTGAAGGTATCTCCCATGAAGGGAGTGATGAGGTTTGGAAAGAAAGGAAAGCTCAGCCCTCGTTATGTTGGCCCCTACCGAATTGCAAAACGGGTTGGCAAGGTGGAATGTGAATTGGAATCTCCCTTAGAATTAGCTTCCATGCATCCTGTTTTCCAAGTAACGCTCTTAAAGAATTGTTTGGGTGATCCAGCCCTAGTTGTTCCGATGGACACTATTGGTGTGAAAGATAGCCTTAGTTATGAGGAGGTTCTGGTGGAAATACTGGATCGTCAGGTTCGAAGGCTAAGGAACAAGGAAGTAGCTTCAGTTAAAGTATTATGGAGGAATCAGCATGTTGAGGGAGCTATATTGGAAGCCAAAGCGGATATGATGGCTAAGTACCCACATTTATTCTCTACTGGCTCAGTTCAAGTTTGAGGTATTAGTTTTGCCCTAAAACTCTATTTAGTTTTCATGTTCAGTTCATGTGCCCAAGTTTATTTTATGTATATGGATGTGTGTATGATTTATGAATTCAGTTCAGTTATGTAGTTTCAATCGGAGATAGTCATTCCGTCAGTTTTCGATTTAAATGATCAGTATTTGAATATCATGATTGAATTTCTCTGCTTTTCTATATGTTTTCCTACATTCGAGGACAATTGTTCCCAAGGGGGAGATATTGTTATACCCCGGAAGCCCAAAGATCAGACCCGGGAGTTGAAAAGGGAAAAAGTTTAAAACTGGCATAAGGCATAGAACGGGTCCTGAGGTGACCCGTGAAAGCATCCCACAAGTTGTGATATGACTCGTGGTGAGGCTCAGGAGATGAATTTGAATTTTGGAAATTTGACTACCCACGTACATGACCACAAGTCGTAGTTAGGCCCAACGACTCGTTAGGTCAGTCGTGAGGGGTGGTAAGTGAGAAAATAGAAAGAAGGAGGTAGTGTACCTAACGGAAGGACCCTATGAGCCGTGGGCAGTCACAATGAATCGTGGGATGAGTCGTGACCAGCAGGGTAAAGTTAATCGAGATGGGGTAGTGTACATGACGAATGGTGACCACGAGTCGTGGTCACTAGTAACGAATCGTGAGGTCACCCATGACGAGCCCAGATGACTTGTTAAGTAGTGTACTCGAAGGATCATGCTAGGAATCGTGGCCAGGGGTGACGAGTCGTCATCTCCCTCGTGGGGACTAACTGACAGTTATTTTCTGTGAATTTAGTAAGGGTTTTTCTGTAATTCCTAAGATCCTAAGACCTAAACTATGTTGTTTTAAGTTATGAATGATGTATTAAGAGGTTTAAGTTTGTTTTAGGCCATTTTTCGTTCATGCATGCAAGAGTGATAGTCGAGAGAGGTGGTCAAAGCAATTCCTTCATGGTTCTCTTAAATTTCTTCTTGAGCATTCAAGGAAGTGTAAGATTCAGCTACAATTGGGCATGTAGGGTTATGAATGGGTGATTCCTTTCATACCCATGCCCAATCCATCTCTAAATCATGAAATTTCTATGTCTAATCTACAGGGTTTTAACCCAATGCATGCATTTTCTAATTATCCACATGTGTAGGATTTAAATATGTTTCTAATATTGAATTATGAATCAAGGGCAACTTTTATATTTGTTTCAACTAAAATCATGTTTCATATTTTATGAATTAAAATGCCCATTGATGAGAAGTTCATGAAAGATGAGATTTGTGATGAATGTATGAGTATGATGAGATATTATGATGAAAATCATGTTTTCAAGCTACCCGTGTTTATAATCATGTTTTTCATGTGAATTAAATATTTTCAAGCATGTGAAAGTATTGGGCAATTAAGTATTTTCAAGACAAATAAAATTTTCTTGATGAATTGGGTCTGGCGTGGGCGCGCCAGGCACTACACCCCACGCCAGGTATTTCGCCCCATACATAGGATATTTCCATCTTCCTTTCTCTACTCTTTCACCTCAAATTCCGTTTTCATCTCTACAAAATAAAAATGTGTTAGAAAGATAGGTTTCCTCCCACCAAGCACCTTAATTATATTCAGGGCATGACATTCACGGGTTTTCTCCCATACAACACTTTGTTTAATATTGCAGCACGATGCAAGACTTCTCACTCCTCCAATTGAGTGAGATAACTTGTAACCTGATTTCTTGCTGAGTTAACTCAAAACACATGCTACTCACTTACCTACTTAGACCCTACACACTCCACCTTTGTTCTAGTCTTAAGCTCTTTATAATAGGTGACAATCTTGCTGCCCTGAACACATCAAAAATAGCTTCTTGCCCATCCATAGCCATTGATATCTTTCTTGACTTTACCCTTATAAATTCATCAATTATGGCTAGGAATCCTCTTTCCAAGATAATGGGAACTACTTTATCAGCCTCATAGTCAAGGATGATAAAGTCCATCGGCAGGATGAATGGTCCCACTTTGATCAATACATCTTCAATAATGCCCTCAGGATAAGTGATGGACTTGGCAGCCAACTGTAATGTCACTATGGTGGGACATGGTTCTCATAACCCCAAAGTTCTAAATAATGATGTAGGCATAAGATTGATGCTTTCACTAAGATCATAAAATGTTGAGTCGACCTCTCAACTGCCAATTATGACTAGAATAGTGAAGCTCCCAAGATCTTTCAACCTCTTGGAAAATTTGTTTTGCACTAGGGAACTGCACTCCTCTATGAAAGCTGCAGTCTCAAACTCTGTGAGCCTTCTTTTATTTGCCAAAATATCCTTATGATATCTAGCATATTTCAAAACTTCCTGCAAAAGTTCTACCAATGGTATATTCACATGCACCTGCTTCAAAGATATCTAGAAACTTCTTACAAGCTACATCCTCCTTATGCTTTTTGAATCTCTATTGATATGGAGGGGGTGGTCTAGCTTCTACAACTTTTGACTGCGAATGGCTTGACTAACCAACCTCCTACTTGGGCTTTGCAACCTGCTCTGTCTTTGCTTTGTTATCTCTAGGTATCATTTCACCCAACTCATTTCCACTTCACAAAGAGATTGCGCTTACATTTTTCTTGGGGTTCTTCTTAGTGTTACTTGGAAGTGCCCCTTGAGTTCTGTTCCTCTACTGAAGGGCCAATTGGCTCGTTTGCCTTTCCAATTTGTGGATTGACTCTTGCATCTCATTAAAAACTGATGAGTTGGTAATTTACCAACTCACTAGGCTCGTAAACATCAGTTTTTACTTAGTTTTCAAGTTAATTAGGTGAATTTTATGCATTTTCTGCTTGATCTTTGCATGTACTTAACTTGAAAGGATTAAAAAATGAAATTGAGCAAAAAGCCTAAAAATCGAGTTGAGGACCGATGCTCTAGTGGAAGACAGCAGCGAAACGCCGGTCAACCATAGTTATCTACTGTGCTGAGGAAGGATGGAGACTGGCGGTTCGCAAATCAGTAAATGCCGAAGTGATCATGAACTTTCCGGCCATCAGCTGTAACCTACCGAGAGTCCACATATCAGCACTGGCGAACTGCTGGTGCCAACCTCAAAGCACTAAAGATCTCACTGTCCTTTAGTTGTGACTGATCGGCAGCCCGTGAACAAGCACCGATGAACCGCCGGTGAATCACAAGTGACATCCATCAGCAAGGGGTAAAAACGTCAAGCACGAAAAAAGAGGAGCAGATCTGTACCCTATTTTTGTACATCTCAAAAAGGAACTAAACATTTCATTCTAGAGATAATTTATTATTCTATTGAATTGACTTGTATTAAAGTAGAGAGAAGTCGAGAGATAAAGACTCATCTTCTTCATTGAGAAGGTAGAAAACTCCATTGGAATTTAGACCTTGCTTGAAATTTTCTTACTCAGTTTATGAATGAATATTGAATTATTATTGGATGCAATGTCTTACTTTACTTATATGAGTAGCTAAAGTCTTTTCGAGGGGTGTGGATGATTGGGGTTGATTTGGATTGGGTATTGCGTATTTGATCTTAGATTTACTCCATTAGTATAATTTTAGTGTTTCCTCTGAGTTGTAAGTTGAATACTCATATTTGCAAATGTGGGTTGCATTTTCTTACATTAATTTTTCTTGAAAAAGGAATTTAAAGTATGGGTAAGGAAATACTAATGGGTAATTAGCTGGTAATTATGTGGAGTTTTGGCTATACCATCAAGAATTGAAGCTAGAAATAATAGATCTGTACCCAAGTTGATGTGAAGGAACCTTGGGGTTTGAGAAAATCCAAAGTATAAGGCATCTAATTGGTTGATAAACATAATATGACACCTAACTGGCAGCTAATTATACTATTAACTAAAACTAGGAGCTATTAACCAATCCAATCCAATGATGACCCTATCAATATCACACCCCTAGTAGTCTCTCCATTGGTCTTTTCTATACTTTGCCCCTATTTTGGGGTGCAAATCCATGTTTTATTGTATAAATCATGACTTCCCCAATTTTTTGTTATTTGTCTTTCAACATTAATGCAAATTAGTTCAATTGAATAGATGACTACCGTGTGATCAGCTGACATTCCTTATGAGATTCGACCCCGACATCCGTCGGTTTATTTGTTTTGACAATGACCGTGCAACTTCTTTCGTAAAGAAGAGTGTATTTTGGATGTTATGAAAAATGACGTGGTTTCCGGGGAATGTAGTTTGTTAGCCTTTAGTTATTTGTTACTTTGAGTTGATTTTGCATCTTGGCAATCGAGATGAGGTAATTTAGCATTTTGTGCTTCATTTTCCCATTGTTGAGTTGTGATGATATGCTAATGAACCCATTTGAAAGGCTACCAAGAGATCCTGAAAGGGCGTCTTATGTTGAAACTGTCCAATTGATAGATGAGATCTGGATGAGAGAGGAGAGAAAGGACATAGTGCTGATGGTAGTGATGAAGCAAATAGAGCTTTTAGGAATGGTATGACGGGTTTTCATATAAGGTATAAACAAGTCAATCTAGTCTATGGGTATCCTTATAATGAAAATCAAGGTTGGAACTCTGTCTGTTCATCTGAGATGAGTAGCCAAGAAAGTGACGAGTCCCTCTCAACTCATATTGAAAGCATGCTTGAGGTGGTGCTTGAGTGAGTTGTTTCGACTGATTTAGGGATTCAGGAGTTGCGAAGTGATATGTTTGACCTCACTAAAATAGTGAAAGATCATGAGATATCCATAAGACGGTTAGAGGACAGAATGAACTTGTTAGAATCTCAAGTGGAAACTCGGTAGGTATCAAAGGAAACAAAGACTCCACAACCCACAACAAACATGGATGAAGAAGCCGTGGGATGATAGGTGGAAGAAGAAATTTTGAAGGAAATGTTTGCTAGCATTCTCTTGAACAGTGAAGGATTAGAAGAGGTGTGTCAAATGAGCAAAGGGTTGGGAACCTACACCTTTTAACCGAGAAAACTCTATCTTGACCTCAAAAATCAGACAATCCCACCATCACAGCCATTTATCATTATACCACCAGTCTTTGAACTTAAACCATTACCCGCACATTTGTGATATGCATATTTGGGGGAAAATGAGACACTCCAAATGATTATCTTAGTAAAGCTCACCCACCAACAAGAAGAAGAACTTTTAGTAGTACTAAAAAGGCATGTCCGAGAAATAGGGTGGTCTATAGCTAATATCATTGGTATACCTCTTGGTATTCGTACTAACAAGATCAACCTTTCGGAGGATTGTAGCCCTTTAGTTGAGCATCAGAGGCTTTTGAATCTACCAATACAGGAGGTAGTTAAGAAATAAATTATCAAATAGTTAGATGCGGGAATTGTGTATCCTATTGATGATAGGAGTTGGGCAAGTCCTATCCAATGCCTGCCGACCGAAGGAGAAGAATGAGTTGATTGCAACTCATCCAATTACCAGATGGAGAGTATGTATGAATTACCGCAAGTTGAACTCGTGGACAAAAAAGGATCACTTTCCAGTCTCATTCATTGACCAAATGCTAGATCGCTTGGCCGGGAAAGAATATTATTATATTTTGGATGGTTACTGAGGCTACAACCAATTTTCTATTTCTCCCGAAGATCAACAGAAAACCATATCCATATGTCCTTATGGGGATTTTGCATTCAAGAGGATGCCTTTCGAGCTTTACAATGCTCCCGCCACTTTACAGAGGTGTGTATGATGTCAATCTTTTTGGATATGGTGGAAGATACTATGGAAGTCTTCATGGATGACTTCTCAGTTAAGGGAAACTCTTTTGAAGATTTCATGGCACAACTAGAAGAGGTGTTGAAGAGATGTGAAGAGACAAACTTGGTACTTACTCGGGAAAAGTGTCATTTCATGATAAAAGAAGGGATTGTTCTGGGATACATAATTTCAGAGAAAGTGATTTAGTATACCAAGCCAAATTTAACTCCATCGCTCAGTTACCTCCGCCAAGCACTATGAAGGGTATTAGGAATTTTCTAGGACATACGGGATTTTACCGCTATTTCATCAAAGATTTCTCAAAGATAGCTCATCCATTATTCCGATTGTTAGAAAAAGATGAAAAGTTCGATTTCAAGGATTGTATGAGGGCTTTTATGGAATTGAAACAAATGTTGGTATCCATTCCAATCATCACGACACCAAACTCGTCAAAGCCCTTTGAGCTAATGTGTGATGCCAGTGGTGTAGTGCTAGGGGCATTCCTTGGTCAACAGAAGAAAAAGATTTTGACCCCATTTGCTACGCTAGCAAAGCCCTAAATAATGTGCAAAAAAACGACGCAGTGACAGAACAAGAGCTGCTCGCTGTGGTATATGTGTTTGAAAAGTTTAGGGCACACCTACTGGGGACCAAACATCAACCCATGACTTAACACCTTGGTTTGCGGATTTTGCTAATTATTTGTAAAGTAATATCACACCCGAGGGGTAAACCTTTCATCAAAAGCAGAGATTTATGCATGATGATTGGAAGTTTTATTGGGATTAACCCTACCTTTTCTATAGTTGTGCTGATGGTATAATTCATAGGTGTGTCCCAGAGGTTTAAATGGTACGGATCCTAGAGGCTTTTCATTCATCACCAAATGGGGGCCGTTATAGAAGTGTTCAAACATAAAAAAAAGTGCTATAGTGTAGATTTTATTGGCCTACCCTTAATCAGGATGCCCATGACTTTGTTAAGTTGTATGATTGGTGTCAACGAAAGAGAAGCATTTTGAGGAGGCATGAACCTCCTTTGACACCAATCTTAAAGGTCTATTTGTTTGTTGTTTGGGGACTCGATTTTATGGGAGATTTTGTAAGCTCTGATAACGCTCAAACTCACACCTCCTAATGAAGTATGAAGCGGAAATTGTCAATAAAGAATCCAACTAAGAGGTTGGGGTCGAACCCACAGATCTAGACTAATGACAGTAAGTGAACTTATTGGTGAGTTATCTCCAAATTGGGGGTTTTCTAGTAAAACAGGATTATAACTGCGAATTAAATCAAGATTTTCAAATAACAAGGGTATGTGTTCCCTATGGGTTCATAACTACTTCGGGTATACATATGTGATCAATCCTAATGCTTACTTGTAGAACTGATAACTAGGGTTCATCCAAATGCTCGGTTCATCCCTATTTGATGACTAAATTCAATCACTGGGTCAGGTCTCATGAGCGATTTCAAACTAACCGTTATCAATATATTCCAAATTTAACTCTCCTGCAACCACAACTTAAGTTAATACAATGATCATCATGATCAAGACTTTGTTGTAATTCTCTTTTCCTAATCTCTACCTCTCTAGGTTTAAACATGTAAAGAATTCGGCAAGTCCTGACGTTGTACACGTTAAGAAATATTTGGCATGAAGAGAATACAATTCAAGCCATTTGCATTGGTTTTGAATCACTATTGTGCAACCCTACTTTGTTAATCCACCATGGTTCCCACAACCTCTAGTTGTGGAGGTTTTAGCCTCTCATTATTGTAAGATTGTGATATGCATTCATAGAAAAACACATAATTAAATACATACAACAATAGTTGAGATAAAAAATTCTTTGAATATGCAAGAATAATCTCAAGAACAATTTATAAACAAATCTAGAATTGCTCCCAAGAAGTGTTAATTACACGTAAACTACTCAATTCTATGTTCTCTATTGATTCTCTGTTGATTGGTAATTAAAATAAAACATAAAAGGTATTTATAAAAACATCAAAAACCTTTTCATAAGCCAACAAGGATATTTTCCATAACTAGCGCCGCCTGTGCCATGAATGATCATACGACCCGTAGCAAGATTGTACGGGTCGTAACTGCCTCTCGTAAGTCCTTGGGTTGCTGAAACTTTGCTAAGTGTTGGGAGCTGGTACGACTCATACCTTCATCTTACGAGTCTTAAAATGCATCCGCGGCTTGGTCCTTTTAACTCTGATATCTTCTTTAATGCTTCACGAGTGTTGTGGTATGACTCATACCTTCTTTCCACGATTCGTACTGCCTGTAGTGTCTAAAATTCCACCAAGTCTTGAATAGTCACTAGAGCTCATCATGGCTCATGGTACGAGTCGTATGTAAGTGCTACGACTTGTTGGTTCCACCCATACCAATAGGTTGCCTTGTGCAAATTCTCTGAAGTTTTTCATGACTCCAGTTATGGCTCGTACTAATAGGTTGCCTTGTGCAAATTCTCTGAAGTTTTCCATGGCTCCAGTTATGGCTCGTACCATCCTGGTACGACTCGTTCTAAGATTCGTATGTTTCCTTCTTCCTTATTAAGCTTTCTGAACTTTATCATGGTTCTTAGTACGGCTCGTATAATCAAGGTTTGACTCGTACTAAGACAGGTGCTTTTGCTTATTTTCTGCATTTTCAGGCTTCTATTGTACATCGTTGCTCCAACAGTTATTTTCCCTGAAATCAAAGTAAAAGTGCCTTATATCCATATAAATATACCTAAGTCCATGTTATTTCCTCAGTTTTATGTGTCAAAAGTGTTGTAAACTCACAGCACATCAACACCCTCAATTTTAAGACTTTTGCATGTCCTCAGGAAAAGAAAAAGAAAACTAAACACGATGCTAAAAAAGAAAATAAACCTAGGGCGCTACAGTCAATATCAAACAAAATTTGCACTATGACTCCAAAAGCTTTTAACTCTTTTCCCGTGAACCAAATTAGCATATGCACTACAAACAACTACAAAAGATGATAAACAGGTATCAAGACATGTCATCTAGCTATTAATAGGTAGTCAAGTCATCACCAATGCTTTTTACACAAACCATTGGTAAAGTCAAACACAAATCATGTACCCTCACAGCAACGAAGTCCCCCACTCTTAGATATAGAAAAATATATGATATGGAACAAACAAGTGAGACTCTCACCCTCACAAAGAAGTTTCAAATACTGCATATTAGAAACCACATGTTTGCCCTTATTTTCTCTACTTTGATCTATCAGATGGTTAGGTTAGGATCACTATAGGACTTGCCTTGGCTTGTAATGTTGGCTTTTGGGCTGGATATGATATATATGGAATCTTTTTAAGTGACTAAACCTGGCACTACATACATGTGGCTCGACATTTCACTTACTTCACCCTTTATTTTTGCTTTTTCTTCTTTTTCCTCCCTTTTCACCCTTTTTATACACTTGTACGAGTGTGATGCATTTTCAATCTTTTTCATGCATTATTCTTTTTGTGAATTTTCTTTTTGAATTTTTTTTGTCACACCACACCTCATTTTCACCTTCTTTTCTCTTTTCTCTCCCTTTTCACCTTCCCAATCTTTATGCACCCCTACCCTAGCCACCTTCAACTTAGAAATTTTGCCTATGTAAAGGTTCACAATGTTCAAGGAAGGACCAGGGCCAAAACAGGTTCATTATAAAAATGAGTCCAGTTAATTGGTTAGTCAAAGAAAAATGATTCATTTAAGGCTCAAAATCGGGAACAAGGAAATCAAATCATTTTGGTAAGGTCATCTAAGATAAAGATGGGCTCAACAAAAATGCCCTATGATCCTTTCCTAACTAACTATCCTAAAACCTATGCAAAGACTAACCAGGCAAGTTCTAGATCCTCTACACAGTATCGAACTAGGTATCAGACATCACTCGCTCATGGTATATAATTTATATTCACTCTACCTGACCAGTTTATTCATGGCTTAACACAAACTACACATGCATATACACTAAATGAAATCAAAATATCCATAGAAATCATGCATATAGTCACAAGTATACAACTAATTCATCAAAAAAATTTAAATAGGGTCAAATTTTCACAAATCCAAAACGAGTGCAATTTATTGGATGAGTACTCCTAAGTTACATTATAATTAAACAAAGATCACAAAAATAAAATCCTAAACATGCTGGTTCTACTAGATAGCAGGCCCGAGGGAAAAGAAACACGACAAGAAAAACCCTCGGATGAATCAAAATCCCCAAAAAATCCAATTACACCCCCTCCCCTTTTTGAAAAGTGTGCTTCGTCCCCGAAGCATAAAATGTAAGCATAGAGAAGGGAACATACCTGCGGCTACTCATACTTCACCATCCTTGGGTTGCCTCCCATGCAGCGCCTGATTTAACGTCGCAGCACGACATAACTTTTGCGACTCTTCAGGCATCATCAAGGTACATCGCCTCAATTCCTCTTAATTCCTCCATATCTTCCAGATATAGCTTTATTCTTTGCATATTCGCTTAAAACTTTTTTCCTCTTTGTTCTCAAGTTCCACTGCACCGTATGGGGACACATGCACCACTCTATAAGGTCCCATCCATCTAGATTTAAACTTTCCAGGGTGTAGCCAGAGCCTTGAGTTGAACGGGAGGACCAAATCACCTGTGCTAAACTCCCTTTTTGCAATCTTCTTGTCATGATAAATCTTCATTATTTTTTCAAAAATGGCCGCACTCGCATAGGCTCTAAGTCGAAATTTGTCCAACTCATTTAGCTGGTTAAGTCTCAACTTGACTGCTTCATTCTAATTCAAATTTAGCTTTTTCAGAGCCCATAACCTTATGCTCTAATTTGAAGTGGTAAATGACATGATTTTCCATAGAACAATTGGTATGGAGATGAACCAATGGGGGTACCTATTCTGTAAGCCAACAGTGCATCATAGAGCTTCCTAAACCAATCTGTCTGGCGAATATTCACTGTTTTGGCAAGAGTGGTCTTTAACACCCTATTTGGAACTTCCACTTGTCCGCTTGACCAAGGATGGTAAGGTGTTGCCACCTTGTGCTTGACACCATATTTTTCCAATAGGGTTCTGAAGAGGAGGTTGCAAATGTGTGATCCACCATGACTGATGATTGCTCTAGGAGTGCCAAATTTAGCGAAGATGTGTATAGAAATGTTGTATCACTTTTGTCTTCATTTTTTGGTAGTGCAATAGCCTCCACCTATTTGGAGACATAGTCCACTTCCACCAGGATGTATTTCATCCCATATGAGCTATAAAATGGGCCCAGTAAGTCTATAACCCATACATCAAACAACTCAACTTCCATAATAGGGGTCAATGGAAACTCATGCTTACTAGTAATGTCGCCCTACCTTTGGCACTGATCACAGGCCTTGGCGTAACCATATGCATCTTGATGAATAGAGGGCAGGTAATACCTGCGTTGCAAGATCTTATGTGCAGTTCTAATACTACTATGATGACCCCCAACTGGGGATGAATAACAAGACTATGTAATGGTCAGCATTTCTACTTCTGGCACACACCTATGAATGATCCCATCTGCAAAAATGCAAAATAAGTATGGTTTATCCCAGTAATATCTCCGGGCATCGAATAAGAACTTTTTCTTTTGCTGGGGAGTCAAGTCTACTGGGATCATGTCTCTAACCAAGTAATTTCCAAAGTCGGCAAACCAGGAAAGGCGGTATTTTTTAAATACGTAATTACTTGAGTATATTAACCATTTCTTTCTTTTTCAATCACCCGGAAAGAACGCATCATCAATATCAATCTTCTCTCTTGCCCAAGCTTCAGACTAGCCTAGAGAAGTGATCAGCAACCTGATTTTCAATCCCTTTCCGATATTTGACATTGAATTAAAATTCATGAAGCAAAAGCACCCAGCTAATCAACAAGGTTTAGCATCCTATTTAGACATTAGGTACCTCAAAGCGGCATGATCTATATGGATTATCACTTTAGTTCCAAGCGAGTATGCTCGAAATTTCTCAAATGTAAAAACCACCGCTAATAGCTCCTATTTTGTGATTGTGTAGTTCTTTTAGGTTGTGTTGAGTGTTGTACTAGCATAGTAGATAGGGTGGAAAATCTTTGCTCTTCGTTGGCCCAAGACAGCACCAAGAGCAAAACCGCTAGCTTCACACATTACATCAAATGGAAGAGATCAATCTGGCGCGATGATAATAGGAGCAGTGGTGAGTTTCTCTTTCAAGAACTCAAAAGCCCTTAGACATGCCTCAACAAACAAAAACATTACCTCCTTCTCAAGAAATTTACACAATGGATGCGCAATCTTTGAAAATTATTTGATAAACCGCCTATAGAATCCTTCATTCCCTAAAAAGCGTTGACTCCATTTATGGAAATAGGGGGTGGCAAACCTGCTATAACTTCAATTTTTGCCTTGTCCACCTCAATCCCTTTTCCCAAAATTTTGTGACCCAGCACTATTCCTTCCTTGACCATAAAGTGACATTTTCCCCAAATTTGGACGAGATTAGTTTCTTCACATTAATTAAACACTTTGCCCAAGTGTTTGAGGCAAGATTCGAATGAGTCACCCACAACGGATAAGTCGTCCATGAATACTGCGATGGTGTCATCCACCATAACTGAGAATATAGACATCATGTAGTGCTGGAATGTGGCCGGTGCATTGCACAATCCAAATAGCATTCTTCTGAAAACAAATGTTTCATACGGACAGGTGAAGGTAGTCTTTTCCTGATTTTTCAAAAGCGATGGTAATCTGATTATATGCTGAGTAGACATTAAGAAAACAGTACCAACCTCTACCTTCTAATCTGTCAAGCATCTGATGCATGAATGGCATTGGAAATTGGTCCTTCTGGGTCCAGTGGTTGAGTTTCCTGTAATCCATGCATACACGCTATTCTATGACTGGTCGGGTTGGTATCAACTCATTCTTCTCGTTGGATACCACTGTGATCCCGCCTTTCTTTGGTACACATTGCACCAGACTCTTCCACTTGCTATCTCTGATGGGGTAAACTACACCAGCATCCAGCCACTTGATGATCTCCTTTTTTACTACTTCTTGCATTGGGGGTTTCAGGTGTCGCTGATGTTCTATACTTGGTGTGTAGCTTGGCTCGAGTTTTATCTTGTGAGTACATATACTCAGAGGGATCTCGATGATAATAGCTATGGTCTAGCCAACTACCTTGTAGTGCCTTTTTAATAATGTGACCAAAGATCCCACTTGCTAGTCCCTCAAATCTGCTGCAATTATTACTAGCAAAGTGTTTTATTCACCTAGAAATGCATACTTTAGATGCGGAGGAAGTGCCTTCAGTTCGAGGACTAGTGGTACATCCACTGATGGCTTTTATGGCGGTGTTGAATGGTTCTTCAAATCAAGGTCTAACTTTTTTGGGCTGAAGTTATATGACCCCATTCCATTTAAGGTGTTCACCGTCTCCATGTACTCTTGTACCCCATCTCCCTCATAATTCATCAAGGCAGCTGCTAAGGTGTCAATAGCCTCATCTCTTCCATAAGCGCTGGCAGCCTCTTGTATTCCATGTGGGTGTTTGCAAAAGGGGCCGACTCCTTGATGTCGGCCTGGCAGAATCACAAAGAAAAATAATGAAAATGTAAACAGGGAAATAATAGCCAAAAGCAAATACAAGCAATTAATCTAGTCTTAGCCGTATTCCCCGGTAACGACCCCATTTTTTGATAATGCTCAAACTTACACCTCTTGATGAAGTAAAAAGTGGATGTTGTCAATAAAGAACCCAACTAGAGGTTGGGGTCAAACCCATAGGGATTATGGAAGATCTAGACTAATGCCCGTAAGTGAAACTGTTAGTTAGTTATCTCCAAATTGGGGGGTTTTGGAGAAAGAAATAGTAAAACGGGATTATAACTGTGAATTAAATCAAGATTTGAAAATAACTAGGGTATGTGCTCCCCATGGGTTGAAAACTACTTCAGGTATACATATGTGATCAATCCCAATGCTTACTTGTAGTACTAATAACTAGGGTTCATCAAAACGACTGGTTCGTCCCTATTGGATGACTATACTAAATCACCGAGTCAGGTCTCATGAGTGATCAAACTAACTGTTATCAATATGTTCCAAATCTAACTCTCCTACAACCACAACTTAAGTTAATAAAATGATCATCAAGATCAAGGCTTTGTTGTAATTCTCTTTTCCTAATCTCTACCTCTCTATGTTCAAGCAAGTAAAAAATTCGAGCAAGTCCTAAGGTTGTACACTGTTAAGAAATGTTTATGCATGAAGAGAATACAATACGAGCTTTGTGCATTGGTTTTGAATCACTTTTGTGCAACCTTATATTGTTAATCCATCATGGTTACCACAACCCCTAGTTGTGGAGGTTTTAGCCTCTCATGATTGCTAGATTATGATATGCATTCATTGACAAACACATAATTAAATACTTATAGCAATAGTTGAGAGAAAAATTTCTTTGAATAATCAAGAATAATCTCAAGAACAATTGATAAAGAAATCAAGAATTGCTCTAATAAGTGTTAATCACACGTAAACTAGTCAATTCTATGTTCTCTATTGATTCTTTGTTGATTGGTAATGAAAATAAAAAATAAAAGGTATTTATACAGACATCAAAAACCTTTTCGTAAGCTAAATAGGGATATTTTCCATAATTGGCGCCGCCTGTACCCTGACTAGTCATACGACCGTAGAAAAATTTTACAGGTCGTAACTGCCTCTCGTACGTCCTTAGCTTGATGAAACTTTGGCTAAGTGTTGGGAGATGGTATGACTCATACCTTCATCCTATGAGTCGTATAATGCATCTGTGTCTTGGTCTTGAGATACTCTGATATCTTCTTTAATGCTTCATGAGTGTTATGGTACGACTCGTATCTTCTTACCATGACTGGTACAATCTGTAGCGTCTGAAATTCCATCAAGTCGTGAATAGTCACTGGAGCTCATCATAGCTCATGGTATGAGTCATATGTAAGTGCTACGACTCGTGGGTTCCACCCATACCAATAGGTATCCTTATTCAAATTCTCTTGAAGTTTTCCACTACTCCAGTTACAGCTCGTACTTAGAGTCGTATGTTGCCTTCTTCTCTATTCAGCCTTTTGAACTTTATCACGGTTCTCAGTACGACTCGTACAATCAAGGTACGACTCATATTGAGACTTGTACTTTGGTTGATTTTCTGCATTTTCAAGCATTTTTTGCACATCTTTTCTCCAACACTTATTTTCTCTAAAATCAAAATAAAAGTGCCTTATATCCATATAAACATACCTATGTCCATGCTATTTTCTCAGTTTTAAGCGTCGAAAGTGCTATAAACTCATAGCACATCAAGCTCCCATTGAAACACGTACATTCTTGTAACTTTTGATTATGTCTCTAAGTGGGTGGAAGCTGTAGCATTGCCCAACAATGAGGGAAAGAGCGTAGCAACCTTTTTGAAAAAGCATATTTTCCCACGGTTTGGCACCCCTAGAGCCATCATTAGTGATGGAGGATCACACTTTTGCAATCATTTGTTCAATACTTTACTAGCCAAGTAAAGTGTGAAGCACTTAGCGGTCACCCCTTATAATCCACAGACAAGTGGCCAAGAAGAAGTTTCCAATCAAAAAATCAAATCTATCTCGATTAAAATAGTCAATGTGAATAGAATAGATTGGGCTCGAAACTAGATGATGCCTTGTGGGCGTATCGGACTGCATAAAAGACACCAATTGGAATGTCGCCATACTAGCTTGTTTTTGGCAAAGATTTTGTAATACCTCAAAAACCCTAAGATCAGACCCAGGAGTAGAAACGGAAAAAAAAGATTTTCTGAACCAAGTCGCATGACGAATCGTTCAGTGACCAGTCAAGAACACCACGAGTCACTAAGTGACTCGTGGGGAGGGGATTGACTATGATTGGAAATTTTATGATTTTGGGGTTACCACGGGTGTGATTATGAGTCGTGGTCATCACCAAGATCCATTAGGTCACCCGTGGTCAAGGGTGATTTGAAGGATGAAGAAATTCGACAGTGTTGGTAATGGGTCATCACCATGAATCATCGGGTATACCACAAGTCGTGGTGTCCCTCGTGGCAACTCTCAGAAGAAATTTGGCAGTGTAAGTAATGACAGACAGTTTCATGACCCAAACGTATACGCGGATAGTAGACACGGGACAACGAGCCCCGAGAGACCCTAAGTCGACCCATGGCATGAGCATACATCTAATTTAGTACATGAGCAGAAGACTTAACATAAAAGAACGTAATCATAACATAGCAAAAGGGAAAATCAGTACAAGACTTATACAATACGAGCCTCTAAACATGAAGGACAGATTGATGGGACAACTCCCCAACTAATCCAACATCTATAAACTGAAAGAACAACATAGAGTATGAACATACAACCCTCGACACATGAGGACTCACTAAGAGCTCTGAGAGAAAATCTAAAACTATCTATGGGTGAGGATGAGCCTGAGAACTGGGACCTGTATCATGAAACGATACAACATATAAGGTATGCAGTCAGTACGCGGAATGTACTGAGTATGCAAGGTAAGTAAAATGGACATTTAAGACATGTATAAAGTTCATAAATGATCATAAGAGTAGGACATCATGCTCATATCGTAAATTATAATAACATATCATACGTCTCAACGTTTTTCAAAACATTCATGATATAACATAATCATATCACAATAGAAGAGATTTACTTAACATGACTTGAGCCAACATACATAATCATAACATGCATAAATCATGAGGAACAGTGGGAGATTCTCTTAACTGACGTACCCCATATGAGCACACATGAAGCCCAACTTATAACCATAGTCGGGAGGGTGTCCATACCTTGCCAAGGGTAGAACCATGCAAGTGTGATATCACCATGAAAAGGGCCATATGGGCCAGGGACAAACATGAAAAGGGTCCCAACATACCTATGGTGGCACGTAGTTCATGAGATCCGGGGCTTAACCTGAGCCCGAACCTACTCGGTGTTCGATACTACACCCAAAACATATATAGTGCTCATAATAATGCATACATGAGTTCATGGCTCGTTTAAATCATGATAATTGTAAAGATGCTTTCATATATGTGATCTATCCATGACTTGAGGCCTATGAGTTGGCCAAAAACATAATTCATGATTAATAAGATTCATACATACTTGTATATCATGTATATAACTTGATTTTCTTAAAATCATAACGGGTAACATAATAAATTCATAATTTAAAACATAATTCATGCCGGGCTTGTAAAGAACATCAATGAGAAAATAAATCATAAATCGATTCATCATGGGGCATGCATAATTTAGCTTAATTGCTTAGAAAACAAATCAACAATATTATAATCAATGTAAATCTCAAAAGATGATCAAAATTTGTAGATTATGATAAGATTTCAAAATGACAAAACCCATAATTAAATCATTATATTGTATATAAATTAAATATAAAACCCCATGAGTTTTCGGTAAATTTTAAGTAAAATCATAGAGTAGGGGCATGGGTGTGCAAGGATTCATCCATTGACGACCTTACATACCTGGGATTATTTGATTCTTAACTTCCCTTGATCAACCAAGAATGAAATAGGAAGAATTGAAGAGAAGAACCTAGAATCTCCTTTGATTATCTCTCACTATTATTGCATGCATGAATGAAGAGAAAACTAAACTTAACCTCTTTAAATTTCCCTATTCATAACCCAAAATGTCGTAGTTTAGGCCTTAGGATCTTAGGAAATTAAGAAAAGACCCATATTGTTTCGCAGAAAACAACTGCCAGGTGGTCCTAACGGCCGCATATCTTCAATGCAAACACCACCGCGACCAACTCAAGATCATGGATCGGATAATTTTTCTCGTGAACTTTCAGTTGTCGAGAGTCATATGCTATTACTTTCCCATGCTGCATCAAGACGCATCCCAGTCCAACTCTCGAAGCATCACAATATACAACAAAGCCATCCGTACCCTCGGGTAAAGTCAACACTAATGCTGAAGTGAGTCGGGTCTTCAATTCCTGGATGCTTTCCTTACAAGCCTCCGACCATTTGAACTTTATCTTTTTCTAAGTCAACCTAGTCAATGGGGATACAATTGAGGAAAAACCCTCAACAAATCTTCAGTAGTAGCCTGCTAGGCCTAAGAAACTCTGAATTTCTGAAGGACTCACCGGTCTAGGCCAATTCTTCACTACCTCAATTTTTTGAGAATCTACATTTATGCCCTTGCCTGATACTACTTGGCCCAAAAATTCTACCGAGTTCAACCAGAACTTTCACTTGCTAAACTTGGCATTCCATTGATGATCCTTGAGGATCTGAAGCACTACTCTCAAATGAGCGGCATGCTCCTCCTCGCTCTAAGAGTATATAAGAATGTCATCAATGAACACAATCACAAACATGTCTAGATACGGCTTGAATGCCCTGTTAATCAGATACATAAAGGCTGCAGGAGCATTGGTTAGTCCAAATGACATAACTACAAACTCATAATGGCCATACCAGGTTCTGAAGGCTGTTTTTGGGATACCACTCTCCTGGACTCTGAGCTAGTGATACCCCGACCTGAGATCTATCTTCGAGAAACACCTGGCACCCTGGAGCTATTAAAAAAATCATCAATCCTGGGCAAGGGGTACCTGTTCTTGACAGTGACCTTATTCAGCTGCTGATAATCAGTACACATTCAAAGGGATCCATCCTTCTTTAGAACAAAGAGAACCGGTGCACCCCATAGAGACTTGCTCGGTCTAATGAAACCCTTATCCAACAAGTCCTTCAACAGTTCTTTGAACTCCTTTAGCTCGACTGGAGCCATCTTGTAAGGAGGAATGGAGATAGGTCACGTAACGGGAAATGGATCAATATCAAAATCAATTTCCCTCTCCAGAGGAACACCTGGCAAATCATTGAGGAAAACCTCCGCATAGCCACATACCACTGGAACTGACTAAATAGTCAGGGTCTTGGACTCTACATCCTTAACCCTAACTAGGTGGTACATGAAACCCTTAGAGATCATTTTCCTGGCCTTATGATATGAAATAAACCGACTAGCTGGTACTGCAGAATTACCCTTCCATTCCAAATCTGACTCATTGGAAAATCGGAATTCCATCGCATGGGTCCTACAATTAATCGAAGAATAACATGCAAACAACCAATCCATACCCAAGATAGTCCGTCATCGCCAACTTGACTAAGTTTGCAGAGGTAACCTTATGCAACACTGTGATCGGACACCCTCTATATACCCGCCTAGCTACCACTAATTCACTGACTGGAGTAGACACGGAGAACGGTTCTGAAAGAATTTCAGGACTAACTCCAAAACTATTAGAAATGTAAGGGGTCAAAAAATACAAAGTAGATCCTGGATCTAACAAAGCATAAGCATCAATATGGAAGACTTGCAACATACCCGTGATCACATATGGTGAAACCTCCTGCTCCTGGCGAGGTACTAGGGCATAAAACCTATTTTGGCGCTGACCACATGCTGAACTAGTGGAGGCACCATGCTGAGGGGGTCGTGCTGCTGGAGTGGTAGAACTGGCTGCAGGGAAATCTCTGATCATGTGTCCGTGTTTTCCACACTCGAAACAAGCATTCACACCGACCAGGCACCTCCCGAGATGATTCTTGTCGCACTTCGCACAAACTAAAAAAGTGTGCTCGACCTGCATGCTACCATGATCCCTCGAGCCTGTAGCCCTGCTCCTATCGTCTCCCCTGAACCTAGATGGGTGTGCTGGCCGATGATGGAGCTAGAGAAATAGACCTGTGTTGGGTCTGCTGACGTGGTCCACCCCCTAACCTGGCCTGAGAAAACCCATAGTTGTTGGTCCTGGCCCTCTTGGCCTCTCTCTGCCTCTTGTAGATCGACTCCATCTATTGCACATGCAATACAATACGGGGAAAATCAATGTCTCGATGAAGAATGGCGATCCGGCAATCCTTGTCTAAGTAATCTGCTACTCCATGCACAAAATGGCTCACCCGAGCCCGCTGATCCACCACCAACTTTGAAGAATATTTAGATAACCGGGTGAACTCCAATGCATACTCCTATATAGACATGTTACCTTGCTTTAGATTAACAAACTCGGCTGCCTTGAGCTCCCTCATCTCCCGAGGGAAGAATCGATCTATGAATGCAGAGTGAAACTCCTCCCAACCTATCGGGCCTGCACCCGCCGCCCTGACATCTCTCTATTGCTTAAACCATATATGTGCTACCCCCTTTAGCTGTTAGGAGGTTAAGTCAATGCATTCCCCATTGTTCACCCCCATAACTTAGATGATTTTCAGAATCTCCTCTATAAAATAGTGTGGATCCTCGTCCACCTTTGATCCCATGAACTCAGGATGGCTCATCCTCAAGAAATCCCTCACCCTAGATGCCACTGCATTCCCATTTTGAGGGTGCGTCACTATCTGATTCTGAACCTGGGGAGTCATAGCCTGTGCCAGCATCTGAATTGCTGCCCTAAACTTGGCATGGACAGCTGGCTCTGGTACGTGCTCCTCATGAACGGGTGGAGCTGGCTGATGCTCACCATCATGGGAACCCTCATGATCATTACCATTAGCATTTCTCCTGGCATTTACTCAACGTGGAGATATGATTCTGCAAACGCGAATAACACAAATTAGAAGAGTAAAGGACGTTCATCATATGACATAGATCATGAAAGAGGGGAACACTTACTTAACATGACTTGAGCCAACATACATAATCATAACATGCATAAATCATGAGGAACAGTGGGAGATTCTCTTAACCGACATAACCCATATGAGCACA
>JACEIK010000100.1:204662-221393 GCA_018107945.1 Datura stramonium | reverse complement strand
ATCAATTTAAATCTCAAAATATGATCAAAAACTGTATATTATGATAATATTTCAAAATCACAAAACCCATAATTAAATCATTAGATTGTATATAAATCAAATACAAAAACTCATGAGTTTTCGGTAAATTTTAGGTAAAATCATAGAATAGGGGCATGGGTGTGGAAGGATTAACCCATTGACGACCTTAAATACCTTTGATTATCTGATTCTTAAATTCCCTTGATTACCCAAGAATGAAATAGGAAGAATTGAAGAGAAGAACCTAGAATCTCCTTTGATTACCTCTCACAATTCTTGCATGCATGAATGAAGAGAAAACTAAACTTAACCCCTTTAAATTTCCCTATTCATAACCCAAAAAGTCGTAGTTTAGGCCTTAGGATCTTAGAAAATTATGAAAAGACCCTTACTATTTCGCAGAAAACAACTTCCAGGTGGTCCTAACGGATGACCTGACGGATCGTAACTAGCCCAAATGACTAGTTATGTCGCTCGTCAGGTACACTACTAGTCAAAGCTCCTGGGCTCATAATGGATCACGTAACGGTTTGTCGGGGGTGACCACGACTCGTGGTCACCAATAGTCAAGTACAGTGCCTCTATCATATCACTTTCCTTGTATATCATCCAACGACGCACATCATGACTCGTTGCCTCACATGACGAGTCGTGGCCTCCTTCCGTTCAGTTCGCTGGTTGACCTCTTCTATTTTTCATACGCCTCCTCCCCACGGTTGGCCTGACCACTCGTAGTGTCTGACCACGAGTCATTCCCACACCAGTTGAGACTCCTTATCCTCCGACTTCCTTCTCCTCCCTAGCCTTCCCCATGAGCCACCTGACGACTTGCGGGCTGGTCACACGAGTCGTCCAACGACTCATTCTGTGCCTGCAACTGAAATTCCCAGTTTTTCTCATATCAATTTCTGGGTTTGATATTTGAGTTCTCGGGGTATAACAGGAAGACAATGAATCGTCCCCCAGACTACGAGTCCTCCAGCCCCTCGTAAGTACTAGTAATGTGTTTTTCCCTGCGAATTTATAAAGGTATTTTCCATAATTCCTAAGTTCCTAAGGTCTAAACTATGTTGTTTTAAGCTCAGAATGGAGTGCTTTAAGAAGGCTAAAGTTATTCTAAGCCTATTCTAGTTCATGCATGCAAGTTTAGAGGGTTGAGAGGTTATCAACTCTTGTTCTTCAAAGTTCTTCCTCAATTCTCTTTGGGAAATAAAGGAAGTTGTGAAATCAAATTTCTTCAGATATGTAGGGTTATGAATGGGTGTAATTGTCCACACCCATGCCCAATTCCTCTCTATTTCATGAAATTCCTATTGATAAATCTATGGGGTTTTAACCCAAATATGTGTATTCTCTAAGTTCTAACATGGGTATGATCTAAGCATATTCCAAATGCTAAATTATGATTCATGGGCAAGTTTTACAATGTTTTCAATTACAAATTTATTTTTTCAAGTTTTACAATTTATATTGCCCATTCATGGAAGTTCATGGCAAGTTGAGATTATGATATGTATGATCAAATATTATGAGATGTATATGAGAAAAGCATATTTTCAAAATACCCATGTCTATGTTCATGTTTTTAAGAGAATTAAGTTTATTTCAAGAATATTACGTTTCGGGCAAACCCACATGATCAAGTATGTTTTATGAATTCATTTTTAATTAGCTTACCACATGGTTTTGGTGTCTAGACTCCCAATTATGTTCATCTTGTGGTATGGTTTGAGCCAAGGCTCCTCATGTGTAATTTCTAATTTATGTATGTATGTTTATGAGTCAGATTCGTCACTACACGATGGTTAGCTTCATTGAAAATTAATGGAGAGCATATACATATTTTTGGGAGTAGTGTCTAGCACCGAGTAGGCTAAGGATCAGCCAATCCTATTCCTCAAAACTACGCGGCAAAGAGTGTATGATTAGATTATATGGGACCTCCCTTGTGAGCTTCCCCTGCCCCTAAGGGGCCTTCAGCTTGATACAACATCATGATAGCATGCTTAGCCCTGGCAAAGCTTTGGATGGCTCTGCCCACTTGAGTGTGATAGTTGGAACCACATAAGCTCTATCATGGTAATGTCGTTTATATGACGAGTCTCTCATTATTCCTCATGATTTCAGTTACGCATGTTCACCAGTCATGACATTATGTTTTCTGTAGGTTTGACCCAATGTTCAGTGTTACTTATGCTTATCAGTTTTCAGCTTTAAGTCATTTGATTAACTTATGATGTTTAGTTATATTTAGATCATGATTTTAGAAAATAGCATGCAAGCCCTACTCTCAGAATCTTATCTTGATATGTTTTATAATATGCTTGATTTATGATTTTACTTACTTAGCGGTTTTATTTACCTTGCATACTCGATACATTCCACGTACCAACCGCATACTCTATTTTGTATTGTTTCATTATACAGGCTCCGATATCCAGATTCAATTCTGCTGCTAGCCAGATTCTCAGCATTAGTACTTCTCGATAAAAGTTGGTGAGTCCTCTTTTTTCGAGGGCTTTTTTTATTCAAATATGTTCAGTATTTACAATTTTTAGACTATAGTGAGTTAGTTGGGGTCTTGTCCAATCAACTCGTCAGCATTAGAGGTCTTTCGGACATAGTTTGTATTCAACTTTAGACATATGTAGGTATTCAGATGTTATGTTCTGTTTAGACATCCTCTATGTTATTCATGATGATCTACCGTATTATTTGAATTAGTTAGGTGTTAATGTTCATGCCATGGGTTGAATTGGAGCCTCTCGGGGTTCTTTCACCCGTATCTTGATCTAAGCCTATGTTCGGGTCTTGACAAACTTGGTATCAGAGCATTAGGTTATGAAGTTTCCTAGCGTGTCCGAAAGTCGCATTAAGTAGAGTCTTTTTCATGGGTGTGAAGTGCACCACACTTATGATGAAGAGGCTACAAGGAATATAGGAAATGTTCCCTTCTTTCATAATATATGTCATGTTGTGAAATGTCTCTCTATCCATCTAACTCTGTTCTATACGCATTAGAAGAATCATGCCTCCTCACCGAGTTAATGGAAGGAGAAATGGAAATGAGAATGGCCATGAGAATTGCAATGGTTATGGGCACCAGAAGGCCCCACCCTCCAATGAGGAGCATGTACCTGAGCCGGTTGCCCACGCGGAGTTTAGGGCAGCCATTCAGATGTTAGCTTAGGCCTTTGACCGCCTAGGTCAACCAACAGACTGTAGTGCATTTCCCTCAAAACGAGAATGCGGCGGCCGCAGGAGTTAGAGATTTTCTGAGGATGAACCCTCCGGAGTTTCTTGGGTTAAAGGTGGACGAGGATCCACATAAGCTTATCGATGAGGTTCTGAAGATCACCTAGATTATGGGGGTGACTATGGAGGAGTGAACCGATTTATCCTCGTACCAGTTGAAGGGGGTCGCACACATTTGGTTCAAGCAATGGAAGGATAGTAGGTTAGTTGGATTCAGGCCCTATTAGTTGGAATGAGTTTCATTCCTTTTTTCTGGGTTGGTTCTTCTCATAGGAGATGAGGAAGATCAAAGCAGCCGAGTTTGTGAACCTAAACCAAAGAAAGATGACAGTACAGGAGTATGCCTTAGAGTTTACTCGCTTGTCGAAGTATGCACCTAAGATAGTGGAAGATTAGAGAGCCCAAGTGAGTAGGTTTGTATATAGGATAGTAGACTACTTGGTCAAGGATTGCCGGACCGCAATGCTTCATCAGGATATTGACATTGCTGGGATAGTCCTGTACGCCCAACAGATGGAGGCGGTACAGATGAGTGAGCGGGAGAGAGAGGACAAGAGGGCTAGGACTAATAGCTTCAGATTCTCCCAATAGAGACCTAGTGGGCACCGTCAGCAGTCCCGCCAAAGATCTTCAGCCCCAACGCATTCGGCTATGAGTGCGCCATCCAGATCTATGGGTGATCATAGGGGATGAGCATCAGGCTCGAGAGGTCAGAGTACTAAAGCTGCAGAGACCAGTACTTCTGAGTGTAGCAGATGTGCCCGGCGACCCGTGGGCCAGTGCTTAGCAGGTTCAGGTGCTTGTTTCGGGTGTGGGAAGCCCAGACATATGCTTAGAGATTGCCCTGCAGCCAAACAGGGTCATGATAGGGGCCGAGGCCCAGCCTCTAGTTAAGCAGCTCCACCAGCACGCCCAACTCAGTAGGGGCATTTACCAGTGCGGGTGGTGGATAGCGTAAAAAAAGGTTCTATGCCCTAGCGTCCTGTCAGGACCAGGAGGTCTCTTCAGATGTAGTCACTGGTATGTTACAAGTATTTTGACCTTGCTGTTTATGCATTGTTAGACCCAGGAGCTACTTTGTCTTTTATGAGCCGTATGTTGCTAGAAGTTTTGGAGTCAGTCTCGAAATATTTTCTGAATCCTTCTCAGTCTCTACTCTAGTTGGTGATTCAGTTATATCTAGACAGGTGTATAGAAATCTCCCTATCACATTACTTCAGAAAGTCACCTCCTATGATTAGAGTTAGCCATGAATGATTTGGGTGTTATCCTCGACATGGATTTGCTATATGCCTGTTACGCCTCAGTCAATTGTAGAACCCGTGCACTAGAGTTCAGATTTCTAGGTGAACCAGTCTTAGAGTGGAAGGGTAGTTCAGCGTTGCCTGTAGGTCATTTCATTTCCTACCATAAGGCTAGAAAAATGATTTCTAAGGATTGTGTTTACCATCTAGTTAGGTTAAGGATGCTACGTCTGAGACCCCGACTATCCAGTTAGTTCCAGTAATATGTGAATATCCAAAAGTGTTCCCAGATGATCTATCGGGAATCCCTCCCGTGCAGGAGATTGATTTTGGTATTGACCCTCTTCCCGATATGAAACCTATATCTATTCCTCCATACAAAATGGCTCCAGCTGAGCTAATAGAGTTGAAGGAGTAGTTGCAAGACCTCTTTTGGACAAGGGATTCATTAGACCTAGCAAATCCCCATTGGGTGCACCAGTTCTCTTTCTCCGCAAGAAAGATGATCCTCTTTGTATATGCATTGATTATCAGTAATTGAACAAAGTTACCATCAAGAACAGGTATCCTCTTCCCAGGATTGATGATTTGTTTTACCAGCTACAGGGTACTAAGTGCTTTTCAAAGATAGAACTTAGATCCGGATATCACCAGCTCAGGATTCGGGAGAGTGACATTCCGAAAATAGCCTTCAGAACTCGGTATGGTCACTATGAGTTTGTAGTTATGTCTTTTGGAAAAATCAATGCTCCTGCTGCTTTTATGGATTTGATAAACAGGGTGTTCAAACCATATTTTTATATGTTCGTGATTATGTTCATAGATGACATCCTTATATACTCTCAGAGAGAGGAGGAGCATGCTGATCATTTGACAGTGGTGCTATAGACTCTGAAGGATCGTCAGTTATATTCTAAATTCAGTAAATGTGAGTTTTGGTTGAACTCAGTGGCATTTTGGGTCATGTGGTTTCAGGTGAGGGTGTACAAGTGGACTCTTAAAAGATGGAAGCGATGAAGAATTGGCCTAGACTGGTGAATCCTTTGGATATCAGGAATTTCTTGGGTTTAGCTGGTTATTATCGGAGATTTGTTGAGGAGTTTTCATCCATTGCTATGCCATTGACTAAATTGACCTAGAAGAAAGTTAAATTTCAATGGCCGAAGACTTGTGAGAAAAGCTTCCAAGAGTTGAAGACTCCACTTACCTCAGCATCGATGTTGACCCTACCTGAGGGTACCAATGGGTTTGTGGTATATTGTGATGCTTCGAGAATCAGCCTTGGTTGTGTACTCATGCAGCACAGTAAAGTTATAACCTATGCTTCTAGGTAGCTAGAAGTCGATAAGAAGAATTATCCAACTCATGATCTCGAATTGGCAGCAGTGGTATTTGCCTTGATGATTTGGAGATACTATATATACGGGGTCCATGTAAATGTGTTTACGGACCATAAAAGCCTAAAATATGTGTTTACCAGAAAGATCTAAATCTACATCAAAGAAGGTGGTTAGAGTTACTAAAGGATTATGATATGAGTGTCCTTTACCATCCGAGAAAGTCTAACGTGGTAGCAGATGCTCTTATTAGGCTTTCCATAGAGAGTGTGTCCTATGTAGGTGAGGAGAAGAACGAGTTAGTAAAGGATATGCATTGGCTTGCATGACTAGGAGTTCGTCTGGTTGACTCGACGGATCGTGGTGTTATTGTTCAGAATGGATCCGAGTCATCTTTAGTGACTGATGTTAAATCTAGAAAAGATGAGGATCCTATTTCGATAAAGTTAAAAGAAGAAGTTCAGAATCATAAGGTGGGGGTCTTCACCAAAGGGGGAGATGGTGTGCTTCGATATTAGGGTTCTTTGTGTGTTTTGGATGTTGATGATTTGAGAGATCGGATATTGCACGAGGCTCATGGTTCCAGATACTCCAAACATCCAAGTTCCACCAAGATGTACCGTGACCTACGAGAAGTCTATCGGTGGAATGGCATGAAGAAGAACATAGTGGAGTTTGTGGCTAAGTGTCTGAATTGTTAGCAAGTGAAGGTTGAGTATTAGAGACCAGGAGGTGCACTTGAAGAAATCAGTATTCCTACTTAGAAGTGGGAGGACATCAATATGGACTTCATCACAAAGTTTTCTCGCACTCATCGACAGTATGACTCCATTTGGGTTGTTGTGGACAGGTTGATTAAAGTAGCTCATTTTTTATCGGTTAAAACCACCGATTTAGCAGAGGATTATGTTAAATTATACATTCAGGAGTTAGTTCAGTTGCATGGAGTCCATTGTCCATCATATCAGATAGAGGTACTCAGTTTACCTCCCAGTTTTGGAAGTCATTTCAAAAGGGACTCAGTACTCACGTCAAGCTTAGCACAACATTTCACCCACAAATAGATGGTCAGGCCGAGCAGAGTACTCAGACTCTTGATGATATGTTGAGAGCGTGTGTGATTGATTTCAATGGTAGTTGGGATGATCATTTAACTCTCATTGAGTTTGTGTATAACAACAGCTACCATTCCAGCATTCAGATGGCTCCATTTGAGGATCTCTATGGGCGGAGAAGTAGATCGCCTATTGGTTGGTTTGAAGTGGTGAAGCTGAGGTAATAGGTCCAGGTTCATTCTATGAGGCTATGGAGAAAGTTCATCTTATAAAGGATAGGTTGAAAACAGCTCAGAGTCATCAAAAGTCTTATGCGGATGTGAGGAGGAGGAAGCTAGAGTTTGAAGTAGATGATTGGATGTTTTTAAAGGTATCCCCCATGAAGGGAGTGATGAGGTTTGGAAAGAAAGGGAAACTTAGTATCCGTTATGTTGGCCCCTACCGGATTATGAAACGGGTTGGCATGGTAGCGTATGAGTTGGATTTCCCCTCAGAATTAGCTTCAGTTCATCTAGTTTTTCATGTATCTCTCTTAAAGAAGTGCTTGGGTGACTCGGCTCCAGTTGTTCTGGTGGAGAGCATAAGTGTGAAAGACAACATTACATATGAGGAGGTTCTAGTGGAAATACTGCATCGCCAGGTTCGTAAGCTAAAAAACAAATAAGTAGGTTCAATTAAGGTTTTATGGAGGAATCAACATGTTGAGGGAGCTACGTGGGAAGCCGAAGAAGATATGATGGCTAAATACCCCCATCTATTCCCTTCTGGCACAATTTCAACTTGAGGTATCAATTTCCTCCTTAGTACTATATTCAGTTTTATGTTTAGCTCATGTTCCCCAGTTTGTTTCATGTCAATGAAAGTAAGTGTGATTCAGGAATTCAGTTCAGTCATATAGTTCAAATCGGAGTCAATCTCTCCATCAGTTTCAGCATGTATGCTCAGTATTTGAGTATGATGATTTCATTTCTCGGATTTTCAGTATGTTTTCCCATATTCGAGGATTACTGTTCCCAAGGGGGAGATATTGTAATACCTTGAAAGCCCTAAGATCAGACCCAGGAGTAGAAATGGAGAAAATAAGATTTTCTGCACTAGGTCACAGCATGAGTCATCTAGTAACCCATCAGGAACACCATGAGTCGTTCAGTGACTCGTGAGGAGAGGATTGACTATGATTTGAATTTTTTTGTTTTTAGGGTGACAACGGGTATGACCATGAGTCGTGGTCAGCACCATGATCCGTTAGGTCACCTGTGGTCAAGGGTGATCTGAATGATGAAGAAATTTAACAGTGTTGGTAGCGGGTCATCACCACGAATCATCGGTACACCACGAGTGGTGGTGTCCCTCATGGTGACCCTCAGAAGAAATTTGGCAGTGTATGTAATGGACGACAGACAATGTGTCATCCCCCAGACTACGAGTCGTCCAGTCCCTCGTGGGTACTAGCAGTGTATTTTTCACTGCAAATTTATTAAGGTCTTTTCTGTAATTCCTAAGTTCCTAAGGCCTAAACTATGTCGTTTTAAGCTCAGAATAAAGTGTTTTAAGAAGGGTTAAGTCATTCTATGCTTATTCTAATTCATGCATGTAGGCTTAGAGGGTTGAGAGGTGATCAAGTCTAGTTCTTCAAAGTTCTTCCTCAATTCTCTTTGGGAAATCAAGGAAGTTGTGAAATAAAATTTTCTTCAGGTATGTAGCGTTATGAATGTCTATAATTGTCCACACCAATGCTCAATCGCTCTCTATTTCATGAAATCCTTATTGATGATTCTATGGGGTTTTTAACCCAAATATGTGAATTCACTAAGTTCTATGATGGGTATAATCTAAGCATGTTCCAAATGTTGAATTATGATTCATGGGCAAGTTTTACAAGGTTTTCAATTACAAATTTATATTTTCAAGTTTTACAATTTATATTTCCCATTAATGGAAGTTCATGGAGAGTTGAGATTATGATATGTATGTTCAAATATGATGAGATGTATATGAGAAAAGCATTTTTTCAAATTACCCATGTCTATGTTCATGTTTTCAAGAGAATCAAGTTGATTTCAAGCATGTTAAGTGTTGGGGAAGCCCATATGATAAAGTATGTTTTATTAATTCATGTTAATTAGCATACTGTGTGATTTTGGAGTCTAGACTCCCAATTATGTTCATGTTTTGGTATGGTTTGAGCCAAGGCTCCTTATGTATGATTTCATATTTATATATGTATGTTATGAATCAGCTTCGTCACTAGATGATAGTCAGCTTCGTTGAAAAATTATGGAGATATGCATATATTTGGGAGTAGTGTCTAGCACCGAGTAGGCTAAGCGTCAATCAACCCTATGCCTCAGAACTACGCACCAACGTAGGTATGATCAGATTATTTGGGACCTCCCTTGTGAGCTTCCCTTGCCCCCAAGGGTCCTTCAGTTTGATATCGATACCATGGTAGCGTCCTTAGCCCTGGCAAAGCTTTGGACGACTCTACCTACTTGAGTGTGATAGTCAGGACCACGTAAGCTCTATCGTGGTAATGTCGGTCATTTGACAAGTCTCCCATTGTTCCACATGATTTCAATTATGCATATTCACCTGTCATGATATTATGTTTTCAGTAGGTTTGACCCAATTTTCAGTTTTACTTATGCTTATCAGTTTTCAGCTTTGGGTTATATTCAATTATGATGCTAAGTTATGTTCAGATCATGATTTCAGAAAATAGCATGCAAGCCCTACTCTCAGAATCTTATCTTGATATGTTTTATAATATGCATGATTTATGATTTTACTTACTTAGCGGTTTTATTTATCTTTCATATTCAGTACATTCCACACACTGACCGTATACTCTATGTTGTATCGTTTCACGATACAGGCTTCCATATCCAGACTCAGTCCGCCCGCTAGCCAAATTCTGTGCATTAGTACTTCCTGATTAGAGTTTGTGAGTCCTCATCTTTCGATGGCTTTTTTTATTCAAATATGTTTAGTATTATTAGTTTTCATACTAGAGTGAGTTAGTTCGGGTGTTGTCCCATCAACTCATCAGCATTAGACGCTTTTCATACATATTGTGTATTCAGCTTTAGACATATGTATGTATTTAGATGTTATGTTCTATTTACACTTCCGCTATGTTATTCATGATGATCTACTGTATTATTTGAATGAGTTAGGTGTTATGTTCATGTCATGGGTCGACTTGGAGCCTTTGAATGAGTTAGGTGTTATGTTCATGTCATGGGTCGACTTGGAGCCTTTCGGGATTCTTTGTCCCATGTCTCGATTCGGGCCTATGATTGGGTTGTGATAGCTTTCCACCTCCCTGTTAAGCTAGAACATAAAGCCTTGTAGGAACTGAAGAGCTTGAACTTTGATTGGGCGAAAGCTGTCCAAGGGTGAGTGGAAAATCTGCATGAGTTGGATAAATTTAGAATGCAAGCATATGAGAATGGAACTATTTTTAAGGCCCGCATGAAGCATTACCATGAACATAAAATCTTGCATAGAACTTTTGTCCCGCGAGATTTGGTATTTTTGTTCAATTCAAGACTAAGGTTAGTCCCCGGAAAGCTCAAATCTACATGGTCAGGGCCATTTAAGGTGTCCCAAGTTATTGGAAATTGCACCATTGAACTTGAAGGAGAAGATGGGTCGAAATTCAAGGTGAATGGCCAAATGGTAAAGAAGTATTTGGGAGTGTTGGAGGAGGTTGGTCGATAGAGGTCATGTACCTGGATGAGCCATAGCAAATAAGGAGCCTCCTTCATTCCACGACATTAACTAATGCAGCATTTTGACCTTTGTACTTTGATTTCTTGGTTGTTTTTGTTTTTGTAATTTAACAGGATGATTACCAAGGAGAATAAGAACAAGGAAGGAAAGGCGTTAGACTGTCTAAACGCCAGTACACAAATGTGATGCGCCACCCTTCCACCGGTGTGAAGTAGAATAGGGGGAACACGAGAAGATGCTGGCGTTCCACCAGCGGAATGTTGGTTACTATCTGCGAGCCGCCGAATGACCACCGGCTTCGAACCGTACACTTGAGAGTTATGGTAACATTGGTGATCCAATTAGTGAAATGCTGGTGCTAACATGTGAACTATCGGACGATCACTGATTGTAAACTAGAGAACTGAAAAGGTGATGATCATCGGTGCTCAAACTGGTGAATCGTCAGTAGCACCTGTTATCACTGATTAAGCACAGATCCACGTATAAACTTCCATTAAAAATGTTGACCACCTGTATACCAACCCGACTCATAAATCTGAAAACCCGGTCCAACTCCTCAAAGCAACCCTTATTTCATCAAACCCTTCCCACTTTTCCATTTTACCACACTTTTCACTTTCCAACCACCTCTTAAATTTCCAACAAACCACCTTCCCAACATAAAATCCATTATCACCTACCTTCTTCTTGCCTAATCACCTTCCCTCTCTTAGCCTTTAAATACCTCTCATCCATTAACCATCTCACATTACCTAAATTCCCATGACTTTGAAGACACCATAATTGGCAAGTCACAAGGCTTTTATCTCCTTACTTATTTTCACTTCTCAACTTGGTATATATCTCCTAGCTTTTCTGTACTTAAATTGAGAATATAAATTTGAACCCAACATTCTAGAATAGATATTGGTTCCACTCATGTTCACCATTCTCTAATTTTAGTTGATTGAATATTGTTCATATAACGGATATGTTAGTGGTGATATCTTAGGGTTCACATATTAATGTGGGTTTCTTATTTGCTGTCTATGCTTCATGATTTGTATGGTGGATATTCTAATTTGGGGATGAAGTCTAAGTAGCTCCGTGTGCTCCGTATGCACGATTTGCTCAATGATAAATAGAGTGACGTCATACATAGGGGCAAATCGTCTTTATCATTTTGATTGTACTTGATTATGTAAGTTATAGTGAGGGGTAGTGAGTGGATGAATTTTGATTTTTGAAGGATTTATGATGGACTTAATATGTGGCCGCCCATCAGTGAAACGTCGGTCATGCCCGGCGAAGCGCCGGTTGAAACGCGGGTTCAGTCGCAAGGTTGCAGGACACTTCCACGAACCCATTTTTCACTGGTGATTCGATAGTGTAGTGCCGGTGTAGGATGTTTACTGCCTAATGACCGTGGCTCATCGATGCTTCGCGGATCACCACTTGCATTTCGCCGATGTTCCGCCGGTGTTACTATCTTTAACATTTCTTTGCTTCTATTTGGATATCATCCAGTTTTTTGATTTTTGTCCATCAATTCTGCTTAGATATTGTTCTCCTTTCAAATCTTTTTTGATACTAACATTATCCTGCAGCATCATGTCCATCTCCAGACGGAATAGCACAGGTAAGCCCTAATGACCAACATCAACACGCAAGACTTAACTTCTAATGAGGCCCAACATATTTCACAACTTTGATAATGTCTAAATTCACTCCTCTTGACGAGAGAGTATAAATGGTTGTTGACAAAATAAATATACTCAACGGGTGTCAGGGTCGAATTCCATAGGGAATTGAGTTGATAATCCAAGAGTTATAAACTAAATCAAACTAGAATGCATCGTTGTTCAGAATTTGAAAATTAAAATTGGGGGAAAAAGGAAAATAACATAAAATTCTAAATAAAAACTAAGTGGAGGGAATTCCTATTGTTGCAATCACAAGTGAGATGGCTACGAGTGTGTTGTTGATTGATTAACAATTAAAATGTGTTTTACTCCATTGCCTTAGCATAGATAGTAGTGGATAAATTACATTATCTCATTTTTCGACCACAAGAATGTTTATTCCTTAGGTTCTCTCAAATCCCAAGGCCAAATTCATGTCATCAACCATAAAAGCTTGAGGAAGAATTATGTTATCTCTAGCCTTGACCTTTAATGAAGTGAAAATGTGGGTTTTGACTATCTCTAGATCAATCCCACACACCGACACTCCAAATCCTCACTACTATCTTCCCACCCAATTCTCATCTTTCTCTCTCAAGAAAAATCAAGAAAAGTAAAGCAAAATTCATATTTGCAACCATCAATTTTCACAATTAAAACTTGAGTGTAAAAATCAGTACTTTCTTGCGTACAATGTTCCACAAGTGCCTTGGGGTTTCTAGGTACATCGGGAACCTTTTCGATGTTTTTATCCTTCCTTGAACGGCTTCACTTGTGAAGCACCAGCGTTTCGCTGGTGTTAATCCGCAAAGCACCGATTGCTCACTGGTGGAACAAACATGGAGCAGGAAGAGCCAGTGTCAAACCTGCGGTTGACCAATGTAAGGCTGGCGATATACCGGTGGCAGACTACCAAAGGCCTTTGAGTTATCCCGGCTATTCCCAATGCGGTATCCGCATTATTATAATAATACTGGTTATAGAACTTTTCAAGTAAAAGGACAAAACTCGATTAAATTTTTTTATCAAAGCTAGAGAATTTTTCTTCTGCGTTTCGCACTTCCGGATCTGCATTTCACCGTTTCAAAGCATGTATTTAATACCTCTTTTTTGAAGTTCAAATCATCCATTATATTTGTCTCCTTTCCTTCAAATTCTAACTCATCAACATTTATCTCAAACTTCATGCGTTTTGCTCGATTTCATGCTTTTCTCCATTCAAGCTAAGTACCTCTAAAGATAAAAGAGAAAGGGCATAAAATTCACCTAATTGACTTGAAAATTAAACAAAAACCCATGTTTAAGATCCTAATGAGTTGGTAAATTTCCAACTCATCAAACCCCCAAACTTGAACCGTTGCTTGTCCTCAGGTAATGCAATTCTTTTTAGTTGAGCAAATGGAAGAACATGTTATATATGAGTGTGCGCACCAAGGATCAAGCAAGGCATTCCTTCACAAGAAGACATTTCTAAAGCTTAGAACCTTATTGGAGTAGCACACAAAGCCATTAGGCCTCAAGACAAACCCAGAATTATACACCGACTCAAGAAAAAGAAAAGACTCAAACTATGTTGCACAAGCTACAATAGGTAACCAAAATTATTCAGCATCTCTTGCATGCATTCCTTTCATTCAACCAAGGGGCATATCTCATCAAAATATTTCAAGGAGCATCTTAAGTCATTGACATTCACATTTGAAGCTTGCCTTAAAGTTCGCTACACACTTGTCTCATTCACACCTCTCACTTGAGAACATTTTTAAGTATGTGCCCCAAGGAAGTAATGCCTCTCACAAGAAGAGAGAATCCAAGCATTTTAAAGCATATCACACATAGGGATTTTATGATAAGGAAAATACGCTCATATAGGGAAATTTGTACACAAGAAAGTATAGATTTTTACATCACCCTCATGGTACACCACTCAAATCGATGGATCTATTATTCATCATTCACTCATCCTCTCAACATAGAATTGTAGAGATAGAAAGTACTTTTCTTCTTATTTTTCTTTAACTCATTTTGTGGGGAATTTCACCATTATTGTAAGAGCTTGTGAAGAAAATGTCTGAATAAATATGATGAATGTTGAGTGGAATCCTCTTGGTATCTTCTCTCTCTTTCAATATACGCATAACTAATTTGGTAGTAAGGGGTATGTGCATAGGGTGTTTGTCAAATTGAATGGGTATTGATTAATTGCTCTTGGATTCTTATTGCAATTATAGATCTATTAACTTCTCCAAGTTTTAATTGATAAAATTGATGGTTGCAAACATGAATTTTGCTTTACTTTTCTTGCTTTCGCTTGAAAGAGAAAGGTCAGAATTAGGTGAGAAGACAGTAGTTAGGATTTAGAATGTTGGTGTGTAGGATTGATCTAGAGATAGTCAAAACCCACATTTTCACTCCGTTAAAGGTCAACTCTAGAGATCTCTTAATACTTCCTCAAGCTTTTGTGGTTGATAACTTGAATTTGGCCTTGGGATTTGAGAGAACTTAAGGCGTAAACATTCTTGTAGTTGAAAAATGAGATAATCTAATTTATCCACCGCTATATATGATATGTTTGAATCTAAGACAATAAAGTAAATCCCATTTAGTTGTTAATCCATCAATAGCACACTCTTAGCCCTCTTACTTTTGATAACAATAATTGGAATTCCCTCCACTTAGTTTTAATATAAAATTTGATGCTATTGTCCTTTTTCCCCCAATTTTACTTTTTAAATATTGAACAACGATGCGTTCTAGTTTGAATTAATGTAATAACCCGGAAGTGCTTAAGAATTGACACGGAAGTTAAAAGTTGAAAACTGCATAAAATTGGGAAAAATTTTCACAGGACGGGCCAAGGAACGAATCATGGTATCAAAACACGAGTCGTTGTATGCAGTTGTAGGTTAGGGGAGTATTGGTGGTAGTGGAGATAACAAGTGGTATGACAACCCGTTATGAGATACAACGGGCCATCCTTTTCAGTCGTGGTGAAACATGAATCAGCAGGTGGGATACAACGGGTCTACCAACGATTCATTGTGAGATGTAACGACCCGTTATCACCCGTCATTGTTTGGATGCCAAGGATTTTAGTGTAAATGATGGATCAAGACCACAACTCATTGGAATCAAGCACGAGTCGTGGTGAGGCTCGTGGTAAGCAGGTTCAGATTTTGTGAAAAGCAAAAAATGGATGATGTAATGGTTCATTGTTTCAGAGGATGAGTCATCTTGTTAATCTATTGGTCAGTTCTGGAAGTAAGCTACAGCAGTGCAGACAATGAGCAACAAAACGGGTCGTCATTAGTTCTAACGACCCGTTGGTTCTGTCTATTAGTTCAACCTGGCCAGTTTTCAGGGTAGGCTCATTAAGGACATTTTTGACTTTTTCATGTTATAAGACCCTAAACTACGTTATTTTAGCTTATGAAAGGTGGGTTTTTAGGAGGATGATCTATTCTAAACCTTCATTCATGAATGCAAGAGTTTAGAGGCGTGATCAAAAGGTGATTCAAGGTTTTTTTTCCCCAATTCCTTTCAATTTCTTCTTGGGCATTCTCGGGAGATTACGAATCAATTGTTCTAGGTATGTAAAGTTCTCAATGGGTGATTTCTTCCACACCCATGCCCCTCCTCTACGATTTTACTAAAATTTCTAATAAAAACTCAAGAGGTTTTAAAGTTGATTTATATAAAAGTATAGTGATTTGTTAATGGGTTTTATGATTTTAGAATCTTATCGTATCCTATGGGTTTTGATCAGTTGTATTATTTAAATTATTCATAATGTTGGTGATTTTGATTTTTATGTAATCAAGCCTAATTATGCATGACCCATGATGTATCAATTTATGATCTACTTATCCATTATTGATATTTACAAGCCCAACATGAATTATGAGTTAAATTATATATTTAATTTATTACTCATCATGATTTTATGAATTTTAAGCTATATGCATGATCTACAAGTATGTACAAACCTTATGAATCATGAATCATGTTTTGGCAGACTCACGGGCCTTATGTCATGGCTAGTTCACGTATGTACAATTATATTTATGATTATCATGATTTAAATAGCCCATGAATCCATGCATGTTATACTATGAGAACTATATATGTTTTGAGAGTAGTATAAATCACCGAGTAGGTTCGAGGCTCAAGTTAATCCCAGGATCTCATAAACTACGTGCCACCGTAGGTATGTTGGGACCCCTTTCATGACCGTCCCCGACCCAAATGGCCCTTTTTCATGGTGATATCACACTTTCATGGTGATATCACACTTTCATGGTTCTACCCTTGGCAAGATAAGGACACCCTCCCGACTAGGGTTACAAGTCGGGCTTCATGTGTGCTCATATGGGGTATGTTGGTTAAGAGAATCTCCCACTATTCCTCATGATTTATGCAT
>JACEIK010000100.1:142296-183866 GCA_018107945.1 Datura stramonium | reverse complement strand
TCAAATTGTATATTCGTTTTAGATTTAATATAAATTAGGAAACAAAATCCCAAAATCTTCTTTACACTGTTGTCTGCATTTTTAGAGTTAAAGTTCATTGGCACTTGATTCGATTGTTACCTTGCCCCAGTCCCTGTGGGATCGATACTTGGCTTACTTGAGCCATTTTACTACTTGGTCGACCACGTACACTTGCGTGTAGTCATCCAAATGGACGAACAGTGCCGACTGGGCTTCCTATCAGCTGAAAGGGGTCGCCCAGATCCGGTATGAATAGTGGAAGGAGGAGATACCAGCGGGAGCAGGACTGGTGGAATGGGAGGAGTTCACCACAACCTTCCTAGATAGATTCTTTCTCCGAGAGATCAAGGAGGTTAAGGTGGTGGAATTCATGAACCTGAATCAGGGCAATAGGACAGTAGAAGATATGCACTGGAGTTGAACCGGTTGTCTGAATATGCTCTAGAGATGGTAGTCGAGCCAAGGGCTCACATGCTGAAGTTTGTGAATTGTGTTTCGAGTTTGGTCCTTAAGGAGTGTAGGAAAACAATGCTTATCAAGGACATCGATCTCTCCAGCCTCATAGTTTGTGCCTAGCAAATTGAGGAAGATAAATTTAAGATATGGAGCGGGAGAGCAAACGGGCAAGAACTGGTCAGTCAGATTATGGCCATTAGAGATCTAGCAGTAGTAGCCGCCCACAACAACAGTAGCAGTGGGCTCCAACACCCAGTTCAGGTAGCGCCCTTACCTTTCAATCCCGCAAGTATCGAAGGGTTAAAGTATCTGACTCTCAGTCCAAGAGCTACAGTGCCAACAATCTCTACCCATCTTGCACTAAGTGTGGCAAGAACCATCCAGTGGAGTGTCTTCACGGTCGAGAGGGCTGTTTTGGTTGTGGACAGCTTGGTTATTGCCTTAAGGAATGCCTGTCAGGTGGATGGGGAGATCACAATCTATGACTTCAGTAGCTCCAGCAGGCCGACCAGCTCAGCAAGCCAACACTTCAAGTATGGATGGCGGCCAACACCAAAACCGTTTGTATGCATTGTCTTCGCGTCAGGATCAGGAGAGCTCACCTGATATATTCATGGGTACGTTATGTGTTTTTCATCTATACATGTATGCCTACTAGATCCAGGATCCACATATTCATTTGTGACTCCCTATGTAGCAGTCCAATTTGATATCAATCCATAGGTCCTCTAAGAACCCTTCTCAGTCTCTACCCAAGATGGCGAGTCAGTTACAGCTAGCCGGGTGTATAGAAACTGCCCGGTCTCAATCTTGAACAAAGTCATTCTAGTTGATATGGTAGCGTTAGACATGGTTGATTTCGACATGATTCTTGGCATGGATTGGTTACATTCCGGTTATTCCTCAATCGACTGTAGAACTAGGGTCATCCGGTTAAGTTCCCTAATGAGCGAGCTTTAGAGTGGACGGGCAGTAGTTCAACGCCTAAGGGTCGGTTTATTTCCTACCTTAAGACCAGAAATCTTATTTCAAAAAGGGTGCATTTATCATTTAGTTCGGGTCAAAGATTCCAGCTCTGAGACCCCAACTATCCAGTTAGTCCCAGTTGTCAGTGAATTCCCTAATGTGTTTGCCGAAGATCATCTCGGAGTCCCTCCTAAATGGGAAATAGACTTTGGTATAGACCTTCTTCCAGATACTCAGCCCATCTCCATCTCTCCTTACAGAATGGCTCTAGCTAAGCTTAAGGAGTTGAAGGAGTAGCTAAAAGACCTTCTTGATAAAGGTTTTATCGGACCCAACATCTCTGCCTGGGGTGCACCAGTTCTATTCGTGCGAAAGAAATATGGTACCCTCAGAATGTGCATCGATTACCTTCAATTGAATAAGGTCACAATTAAGAACAAGGATCCCTTACCCAGGATTGATGACATGTTCGATCAACTTTAGGGAGCCAGTTGTTTTTCAAAAAATTATCTCAGGTCGGGGTATCATCAGTTAAGGGTCAGAGAGTGTAACATACCAAAAACAGCTTTCCAGACTCGGTATGGTCACTACGAGTTCGTGGTTATGTCTTTTGGACTCGCAAATGCCCCCACAACTTTTATAGACCTGATAAAAAGAGTCTTCCATCAATATTTGGATATGTTCATCATTGTTTTATCGACGACATTCTGGTATACTCTAGAAATGTGGAAGAGCATGCTAATCACCTGAGGATAGTGCTTCAGATACTTAGAGACCGCCAGTTGTTTGCCAAGTTGAGCAAATGCGAATTCTGGTTTGAAGTCCGTGACTTTCCTAGGTCATGTAGTCTCGGGTGACACTTCTAGAGTTGGACTCAATTGCGTTCTGATGCAGCAGGGCAAGGTGATAGCCTACGCCTCCAGACACCTCAAGGTTCATGAAAAAAATTATCTGACCCATGACTTGGAGTTGGAGGCCATGGTGTTTGCATTGAAAATATGGAGACACTACCTGTACGGGGCTGACGTGGATGTTTTCACTGACCATAAGAACCTTCAGTATGTGTTCAGTCAGAAGACCTAAATCTTCGTCAGAGAAGGTGGTTGGAGCTACTGAAGGACTATAACATGAGCGTGCTTTATCACCCGGGCAAAGATAATGTGGTGGCTGATGCCCTAAGAAGAGTGTCTATGGGGAGCGTGGCTCATGTTGAGGAAGGCTAAAGGTGCTGGCAAAGGATATCCACAGATTAGCTCGGTTGGGAGTACAGTTGGTTGATATAGCTGAGGGCGGAGTAGTGGTGCAGAGTGGATCAGATTCCTCATTAGTAACTGAAGTTATTCAAGGCATGATGAAGATCCCATGATACTTAAACTGAAGGAGGCGGGTCTCAGAAAAGAAGTGGACGTTTTTCTCCCAAAGGGGGAGATGGTGTACTCCGTTACCAGGGTGGATTGTGCATACCAAATGTGGGTGATTTAAGACATAAGATACTAGCTTAAGCACACAGTTCAAGATATTCCTTCCCCCCAGGGCTACTAAGATGTACCGCAATTTACGGAATATTTACTAGTGGAACAGCATGAAGAGAGACATCGCTGAATTCGTAGCTACATGCCAGAACTGCCAGCAAGGCAAAGTAGAACACAAGAGACTAAGAGGTATGACTCAGGATATCAGCATACCTACATGGAAATGGGAAGAAATAAATATGGATTTTATTACGGGTTACCTTGGACTCGTTGGCAACATGATTCAATCTGGGTGATAGTAGACCGGATGACTAAGTCAGCACACTTTCTCCTAGTTAAAACTATAGATTCAGCAGAGGACTATGCTAGTCTTTATATCCGGGAGTTGGTTAGACTTCATGGGGTGCCCTTGTCCATTATCTCAGATAGAGGTAACCAGTTCACCTTTCACTTATGGGAGTCTTTTCAGAAGGGACTTGGTACCCAGGTCAAGCTCAGCACAGCTTTCAATCGCAGACAGATGGACAAGCTGAGTGGACTATTCATACCCTAGAAGATATGTTGAGTGCGTATATGATCAATTTCAAGGGATGTTGGGATGATTATTTGCCTCTCATCGAGTTTGCGTAGAAAAACAGCTACCACTCTAGTATCCAAATGGCCCCATTTGAGGCATCATATGGAAGGAGGTATAGATCTCCTATTGGGTGGTTTGAGGTTTTTGAAGCTACTCTAATCGGGCCAGAATCAGTTGATGAAGCTATGTAGAAAGTACAGCTCATTAGAGAAAGATTGAAAAAAACTCAGAGCCGTCAGAAATCTTATGCTGATGTGAGGAGAAGAGAAATGGAGTTTGCAGTGGATGACTAGGTTTATCTAAAAATTTCACCCATTAAAAGGGGTGATGAGATTTTGGAAGAAAGGAAAGCTCAGTTCGAGATATATGGGACCCTCCAGAATTTTGAAGCGAATTGGCAAGGTAGCGTATGAGATGGAATTACCTTCAGAGTTGGCATCTATGCACCCGATATTCCATGTGTAACAACTTCAGTTGTGCCTCGATAATCCAACTTCAGTTGTGCCATTGGATAGTGTGGGAATGACAGATAGTCTCTCTTATGAAGAGGTCCCAGTTCCGATCCTTGAACGTTAGGTTCGTAAGCTGAGGAACAAGGAGGTAGCTTCAGTCAAAGTCTTGTGGAGAAATCAACATGTAGAAGGAGCTACGTGTGAAGCCAAAGCAAATATTATGGCTAGATACCCACACTTATTCCCTTCTAGTTTAGCTCCGGCATCATGTACTAAAATCCTCCTCAATGCTCTATTCAGTTCCGTACTCACCAGCTCTATTTAGATTTTCTATGTGCATTCTAGTTGAATCATCTCTGTTATAATGGTTAAGTCAATTCGAAGTTAGTTACTCCTTCAGAAACCATCTCATAGTCTCAGTCTAGAAATCTCAGCTCTTTTCCTAGTTTTCCAGTAGTTATAGTCTTCATTCGAGGACGAATGATCCCAAGGGGGAGATATTGTAACACCCCAAAACTTTTCTAGACTAGACTCAGACATTTTAAGAAAATTCAGAAGAAAAACCAGAAAAAATGTCTTAGAACGACTGAGACAATGAGTCGTGGTCAGCTCCAATGAGTCATTGTGTCAGTCAAGGCGAGCAGGTCTTGGTCTCTTGGGAACCCACAAGACAAGAAACGACCCTTTGTGAGAAACAATGAGTCGTCCTGTCAGTCATGGTTTCTCCAGCCCAAAAATCCTTTCCAGGATCAACGACTCAACCAGCGTGTCATTGTCAGAAACAACGGCCCATTGTGAGAGTCGTCGGGTAAACTCCATTATATCCCATTCCAGTGAAGATGAGAGGAAACAATGACTTATTGTTTCCCACAATGAGTCATTGTCAGCACCCGTCATGTCAACTTAAATATTTTTGAGAAAATCTTTACAGTGAACCTAACGACTGGACACAACGACCCGTTGGTTCCACCAATGAGTCGTTGTGTCACCGGTTGCCTAGCCTACAAGTTTTCCTTGTCCAGTATCCATGGGAGGAAAAATTGACCCATTTTTTCATCCAACGAGTCGTGGTGACCCCTGTTGCCAGATCTAGTGTATTTTTATCCCAAGCAGTGAAACCAACAGGAGGTCCCAACGAGTTGTTGTCTCACCCAACGACTCGTTGAGTGACTCGTTGGGACCCTGTCGGCCATTTTTTAGATTTAATTCCCAGGGTTACTTTTGTAATTTTCCACCTACTTAGTCACTAAACTACGTCATTTTGGGTTTTAATCTGGGTTTTAGAGGTGTAACCGACGGTTTCTCTCATTTTCTCATCCCTTCAACAGTTAGAACGTAAAGTTTATCTCAAAAAGACTCGGAGCAGAAGTTAGGGTGATCGATCCTTCTAAAAATTTTCAAGGAATTCTTTCAGGGATTTCCATCACTAGGTATGTGGGAATTCAACAAGGGAAAAGTTCTTCCCTTGTGTCCCCAAAATTCTTCTTTATCTTCTCTATTAGTTCTAGCCCTAAAACTTTCGAATGTGAAGGAATTATCTGTCATACTTTATTTAATTCATATGGAATATTGGTTATGTTAATTGTTGATATTTTTCCACCAGTTTGTGACTATTTTGACGATTGTCCCTGTAAGTAAATTCGAGCCCTAGTTCTTGAATGTACAAAAATTAGAGTCCTGCATAAGTGAGTAATCATCGAAATTGCTTGATCATACCAGTGTTGGGGATTCCTATATTGTTAGTTTTTACTGAAATCTTAGTCAAAATGTTAGAATACTCAGTGTTAATTAGAAAAGTTAGCTGATAAGTTTGACAATTGAAATTCTCGAGGTGTCAGTAGTGCCTCCCAGTTTTTAGAATTAGGCTCAGTATCAGGTTTTAGTGGTTATTTAGGTGGTCATGAAACTTTTAGATAAGCAGCTCTGACCAGCCTTAGGATCCAACGTCAGATTATAGTTTGTTCTTTAGATGGTTATAATGCTTCCAGATAAGCAGCTCTGACCAGTCTTAGAACCCAGTTACAGATATTGGTCCGATAAGACTCTCAGGGTGCTTCCAGATTGGTATTCTTTACTTAGTATTGGGCCCCAGTTTTGAGCTATCAACTTAGTCTTAGTAGTCAGTCTAGGACTATCCAGTGGGTGTAGGACTTAGCACTGAGCGGACCGGGGTTCCAGCACACCCAGGTTCCCAGAACTATGTTGCCACCATAGGATATATTTTTATTGGCCTCATAGCCCCAACCCCGTGATCACTCAGTTCATGCCTTTATACCCTGGCAACATATATTGGGTCCTACCGATGGAGTGTATACATCGGACTCCACGTTTAGCTCACGTGGTTATATGTCGATTATAGACTCTCCATCTAGTCAGTTCAGCTCAGTCTCAGATTATTCAGGGCAGAACAGTTCAGTGCAGTATTTTAGATTAGTGTCTTAGATTTAGGAAATGTCCTTGATAACCAAATAGGGTCATTTAGGCCATCTCAGTTTATTACAGTTATTCAGTTGCAACATTATCAGTTGGTCCTTGAATGTCTTTTCAGTTCTATTATTTCACTCCTTGTGTATGGTTTCTCTCCCTTAATCAGTACATTCAAAGTAATGATGCATACTATTTATGCAGTATCGTTTTATGATACAACTGCAGGATCTCAGTCTCAGCCTTCTTGGTGGATCACTCTCAGAAGATTTAAGCTGCACCATTGGTGAGTCCTCATTTTTTGAGGACGAATACTATTTCATTCAGTTCTATTTTCTTTTATTTAGACTTGAATTTAGCTAGGGGCTTGTCATAGCAACTCATCAGTTGTAGTTGGCTTTCCGACACATACATAGTTTCGGACCTTCAACTTTGTTTCAGTTGTTTTTTAAACTTTATGATTAAACTTTGTTTTCGTAAATATTTTATATTATTACTTTAAAGCTTCCACTATGTTTTATTCAGAATGCCTGTGTTATGATAGACTATGGATTGACTTGGGGTTACTTATTACTCCAAGTACCGTGTCCCATACAGGGTGTAGACTCGGGGCATGACAGATAGATTGTGAAGCGACTTTCATAAGGGAAAATGTCATGTTTCTTTTTATTCTTTTGTGAAACTGCTTTTGATAGGCACCACTAAATTTTTTTTATGTGGCATGAAAAATGAATTTGGAAGAAATGGGCATTTGAAATGGGAAATGTAGCACTCTCTTATCATACATTGCATATTCCGTGATTGGCATGTGGATCCACGTGCTCTATTTTCTTGAATCAAAATCTTGTGATGATTATGAATTGTGTGAACTCTTTGGGCCTGATGCCTTGTGTGGTAAGTTCGTTTGAATGAGTCTCATGCATCTCTGCTTGTCTAAAACTTTCCCTATATGTCACTCAATGAGAAATCCTAGATGTAGCTGCACTTTGAATATAATTTTAGGCTTTCTATTATTAGTCACGTCACCCAAAATGGCCTCCGAAAACATCTTCCTTTGCTAGCCAACATTAAGCCTTTGGATCGTTTATTCTTGGAATCCACATTACAAGCCCAATGACTTTGTAATCCATTTCTTTGGCACCCATCCTCCCTAATTGCTAGTGATGAATGAATGAAAATAATGGGGTCTTGAAGCCCAAGAAATAGGGAGAAATAAGGTAATAAATGGAAAAGAGGCAAAACGCCTATGTTTGGGGGTTTACAAGAAGGGGAGAAATGTGATGAGCTTAAATGTGAGGTAGCACCAAATTGTGATAAAAACTAATGAAATGATGGGTTAAGAAACCTTGAATCATCAAAATAGAAAAAGAATAGTGAAATGGTGTTACCTCTTGCTTAGATGGGGCTTAATGTGAGATCCAGAGGAGTTATACGGAGGGCTCTTGAAAAACAAAAGATTAAGATGATGAAAAAGGATAAATAAGGCGGAGTGATCTAAAGAGTTTGATGGGAGGTGAAAAGTGTTCACAAAAAGGCATAGGGAGGTTCTAGTCACTTGAGATAAACATTTTTCCTACCCTTACACCTAGCCTTCACCATGACCCGCAAGTCCTAGTTGATTTTGAGTGTAGTTGCTCTACATTAGTGGCGAGTTGCACGAAGGGAAAGCCTATGGGTCAAGTTGTGTGCTTGAAGGATTCTTTTGTGAGAGTGAGTATATGATCGTTTTATTCTATAACCCCTTGTGTTTGCATTGTTTAATGATAAAGAAAGGGGATTCTCTCTTGTAGTGAGTGGTATCACTCCCTTTGAGGACATGCTTACATTGATGTGAAGATGTGATTGAGGCCTGAGCATTGTGAGCTTCAAGGCAAGCTTTGAATGTAAAGTTATTATTAATTGAGATGCTATGTGTATTTGATTGGATAAACCATGCCCTTGTTTTGAAAAATGAAAGAAGTTGTGAATCTTGCCTATTCATTGTTGTTACTTCTTGAAACATTCTCACATTTTAGGGGGAGTGGTTTCTCTTTTTCTTTTAGTTAGTAAGCATTTTTGGGTTGTCTTAGGTTCATTGGACTTTGATGCATAGAGTCATATTTTACATGCTGTCCATTTGCTTAAATTAAAAGAATTGCATTATTTGAGGAACAACAATGGTTCAAGTTTGGGGGATTGATGAGTTGGTAATTTACAAACTCATTAGGCTCGTAAACATGAGTTTTTGCTTGGTTTTCAAGTTAATTAGGTAGATTTTATGCCTTTTCTCCTTGATCTTTGCGGGTACTTAACTTGAACAGAGAAAAGCGTGAAATTGAGCAAAAAGCATAAAATTCGAGTTGAGGACCGGTGCTCCACCGGAGGACACCGGAGAAATGTAGGTCAACCACAGTAGTCTATTGTGCTGAGGAATGATGGAGACCGGTGGTTCACAGATTGTTCGACGGTGCTAATGCTGAAGTGATCAAGAACATTCTGGCCATCACCTGTGACCGACCAGTGATCCACTTATCAGCATTGGCGAACCGTTTGTGCTAATGCCGAGCACTTAAGATCTCACCATCCTTCAGTTGTGACTGACTGTCAGCCTGCGAACAAGCACTGGTCAACCGCGGGTGAATCACAAGTGATGCCCGTCAGCAAGTGGTAAAAATATCAAGCACGAAAAAAAGGAGCAACTCTGTACCCTAATTTTTTACTTCTCAAAAAATAACTGAACATTCCATTCTAGAGATAATTGATTATTCTATTGAATTGGCTTGCATTAAATTAGAGAGAAGTAGAGAGAGAAAGACTCATCTTCTTCATTGAGAAGGTAGAAAACACCATTCGAGCTTAGATATTGCTTGAATTTTTTCTTATTCAGTTTGTGAATGGATATTTAATTTTTGTCAAATGCAATGTCTTACTTTACTTATATGAGTAGCTAAATTCATTTGTAGGGGTGTGTAAATTATTGGGGTTGATTTTGTTGGGTATTGTGTATTTTATCTTAGATTTACTCAATTGGTATAATTTTAGTGTTTCCTCTGAGTTTTAAGTTTAACACTCATAGTTGCAAATGTGGATTGCATTTTCTTACTTTAATATTGCTAGAAAAAGGAATTTGAAGTATGAGTGAGAAAATACTAATGGGTAGTTCGGTGGTAACTATGTGGGGGTTGGGCTAGACATAGCCAAAACCCCATTATTACACACCCATTAAGAATCGAATCTAGAAATAGTAGATTAGTACCCAAGTTGATGTGATTGTTGTGTAAAGATACCTTGGGATTTGAGAAAACCCAAGGTATAAGGCATCTAATTGGTTGAGAAATGTAAGATTCCACTTAACCCGCAACTAATTATGCTATTGAGTAAAGCTAGGAGCTATTAGCAAACCCAATCACCTAACGCCCCTATCAATATCACACCCCTACTAGTCTCTCCTTTGGTCTTCTTTATACTTTGCCCCAGTTTTTAGTGTGTGAATCCATATTTTATTGTATAAATCATGATTTCTCCAATTTTCTTTTATTTTTCTTACAACATTGATTCAAATTAGTTAAATTTAATAGACAGTTATTATGTGATCAGCTAACATTCCTTGTGGGATTCGACCTCGACTCTCGTCAGGTTTATTTTGTTTTGACAATGACCGTGTACATTTTTTCATAAAGAAGAGTGTATTTTGGATGTTGTGAGAAACCTGAGCCTGCTGAACCATCCACTACTTCATGGTCTCCTTAAAAGAACTGCCCTGCTGCTGGCCCTGAGGTCTCTGAAAGTTCTGATTTCCTCCCTTTGGGGGAGTAGTTACATTTACCCCTGATTGTAGCTTTTCCCTACAAAACCTACACTATGACCTTGTTGAACCCTAAGATAAATAGATTCTGGGTTTAGTAGACAACCTGAATATGCATGAATTTCTCCATACGCCTCACATGATGGCGGTGGAGTCTGAATTTGCTAAACCTAATGAACGTAACTAGTTGTTGGTGTGGTCACTAACTTGTTGATGTCATTTACCAACTGACTAATATCTACTCGGATTACTTCTATGCCATATATCTCAAGTTTCTCTAGGACATTGGTTGCTATGAAACCTTTGTATGAATCCTGATAATCTTCACTCCCAGCTGAGATGATATTTAATAGAGTCTCTATCTCATCATAGCTTTTGGAAAATATTTTCCCCTGCGCTGTAACATCCAGTAAAATCTTAGACTCTAGCTTCATCCCTTCAATAATCTTGTGCCCAATGATCTCATTTAGCTGCATGTGGTGCGAACAATCTCGCCGGTATCCCTTGTATCTTTCCCAAGCTTGAGCCAGGGTCTCATTATCCTTCTAAATGAATCCTGAGATCTTTCTTCTCAACTCCTTCATTATCCTTGAAGAGAAAAAACTATTTATGAACTTGTTGGAAAGAGTTTCCCATGTAGTGATGGACCCAGTTGGCTCATTCACAATCCACTCCTTCGCTTCTCCTATTAGTGAAAACGGGAACAAATTGACCATAATATACTCATCTGAAAATTCTCACTAAGTTCCATGAATGTCATCAAATGCCTATGGGGATCATCATGTGGCTTGCCATAACATTGACAACTATTTTGAACCAACCGCATGGTTTCCTCCATCAACTCAATATTTACAGTGATGGCTAGCTCGATGATCTCTTTGGAAGAGTTCTCCAAGTTTGGCTGAGCAAAGTTGAGCGGTGGAATCGTCTCTTGGATGTTGCCCTGTTCTTGCTTAGTTTTTTTTCCATTTCTAGGTGACAAAAGTTCTTTCAATTTTCGAATCAAAGTGAGCCAAGGGTGGTCCCTAACTTCTAGTAGCTGGCATACACCGGACAAACACCACCTAAATTTTCAACAACCAACAACAAACGTAAAATGCGGAATAGTGTTATCCTTACCACAAACAATTAATCAATATTTAAGTCCCTGACAATGGCGACAAAAATTTGATGTCGCCAAGCACACGCAAGTGCACGTGGTCATCATGTAATATAGGACAGTGAAGTACCGATATCATACCTACAAAAACTTGTTTGATTAATTGCTTAAGTTTTGTACCTTTATTGAACTATTCAAGAAAAAACAAGTAAAATGGGAAAATGGTTTGGAGATTATTCTACTGAACTTGGAATGTAAATTAAACTACTAACTAAATTCAGTTTCAAGAGTTTGTAATTCAAATGATGATAGAAATCCACAATTTTTGCACTTTTGCTTTCACGTTGAGTTTTAAGATTCAAATATGCTAGACAACATTCTTCTAAGATTGCTAATTGCATGTTACAAACTCACTTCTCAACTATTCTCCTGAATATCCAAAAACTATCTCACGACCCCTAACACCAATATTCCTATAGTTGCAGGAGAAATATGAGATGATGGTTAAAGCTACTTGGCTCAACGAAATAGGGTTACAGGGTATATACCTATACTCAATAATGAAATCAACTCTTGAACTATTTGAACAAGATAATTGAAACATATTCTAGGCTTCCTTTTAACCCTATTTGTTCCCTATCCCGATTCAACTAAGAGCCAATAGATAATATCTGAAAGGTGATAAATATAATGAATAAGCATTAAAACAAGTAAGCATAAAGAACCTTGAAAAGAAAAATTGAAAGTTTAGCATAAATGAATATTCAAACAACAACCGTCAGCATGGCCAAAACCCAGAACAGGAGTTTATCCACTTATGTTCAAGTATAAAACTAAAGAAATCATCATTCAAATTAACAAGATAAAAGTAAAGAAGAAAATGTAGAAGAAAATGAACTTTTTGTCTCTCCCCCCAAAAGGACTGCATACAATCGATATATCTAATGAAAAGATAGCTAACAAATGCTCTAGATCAAGTAGTTATAAGTTTGGTAACAAGTGAGTCTTTTTCCCTCTAGTAAGTAAGTTTTTAGAGTTAGAAAATTCCAGCCCGGATAGGCCCCGGCGTGCCGCACCATCCATCTTGCCAAACGAAGCTTGAATTTGTTCTGAAGTTTAGCCTCTAGCACGCGGACCAGCCATATCGATAAGGTGTTAGTCAAAATTCTACACTTCCGGGGTCTGGCATGCCACTTCTGCCAATGCACTAGAGGGGTAGAAAATTTACCAAGTCCGGAATGCCTATGGCACGCCGCACTTCTCAATTCACCAATGTATTGATAAAAACTTCTTCTATGGTTCAAGCCTTGGCACATCCCGCCAGCCATAGAACCAACCTGAGCATAATGTTCTCTAATGTTTGGTGGCTAGCGCACCACACCATCTACCTGACTAGGTCAAATTTTCTCGAATTCTTCTTTCTTTACACCTAGGACCATTTTTGAGTCTTTTTCAATGTGTTACCTGCTAAAGTCATCTAAAAATCTTGTTAAATAGCTCATTTAACACACACATCCATGAAATCATGTATTTCATAAGGATAATCATCTCAAAACATGGTAAAATATGGGTAAAAGTATGGTCAACGTGCATAAGAATATGCCTAACACCAGTAACCAGCTAAATCCAAAAAGCTTCTAATTTCAGTAGGAGTGATAGTTCTATGCAAGTTCCTCACTACCTCAATCTTTTGGGAGTCTACCTAAACACCCTGACTAAACACCACATGTCCAATAAATGCAACTGATTTTAGCAAAAACTAAGACTTTCTAAACTTAGCAAATAGTTGATGGTCCTCAAGAGACTGCAACACCATCCTCAAATGAGCAGTATGCTCCTCCTCACTCCGAGAGTATATGAGGATATCATCTATAAAGATAATGATGAACATATCCAAATATTGATTGAACTCCCAATTCATCAAATTCATAAAAGTTGTAGGGGTATTCATTAGTCCAAAGCACATAACTACAAAACATGGTGACCATACTCTCGAAGTCATATTCGGAATGACACACTCCCTAACTCTGAGATGGTGATAGTCGGATCTGAGGTCTATCTTGGAAAAGCATCTAGCACCCTGAAGCTGATCAAAAAAGTCATCAATCCTGGGTAGGGGATACTTATTCTTGATTGTGACTTTGTTCAATTGGTGGTAGTCGAAACACATCCTGAGAGAACCTTCTTTCTTTCGCACGAAAAGAACTGGAGCACGCCACTGGGACTTACTAGGCCTGATGAAACCCTTATCTAGGATATCCTTACACTTCTTAAGCTCAACTGGAGCCATTTGATAAGGAGGAATGGATATGAGCTACATATCAGGGAGAAGGTCAATCTAAAAATCAATTTCCCACTCGAGAGGGAGTCCTGGTAGATCATCTAGGAACACCTTTTGGTACTCACAAACAATAAAAATGACTGGAGAGTTGGGGTCTTGGATGTAGAATCCTTAACCCAAACTAAATGATAAAGAAAACCTTTTGAAATTATTCTCCTAGCCTTAAGGTAGGAAACATAGCGACCTATAGGTATTGCTGAACTAGCCTTCAACTTTAATACTTGTTCACTTAAAAATTGAAACTCTACTGTTCGAGTTCTACAATTAACTAAAGAATAGCAAGCGTACAACCAATCCATAATGACGATAACATTAAAGTCGGTCACGTCTAACTCTACTAAGTCGGCAGAGGTGACAATCTAAAGAATTGTAACAGAGCAATTTCTCTATACCCTCTATGCTAAAAAAAACTCAGTGATAGGAGTAGAGTCTGAGAATGGTTTTGAAAGGACTTCAGGACTGACACAAAAACTTAAAGCAACATAGGGATTCAGAAAGGATAATGTAGCCCCTGGGCCTAGCAATGCATAAACATCAAGATGGAAAACACATAACATACCCGTGACTATATCTGGTGAGCTCTCCTTCTCCTGGCATGATGGAAGTAAATAAAAGTGGTTCTGGTGATATATGCCACCTGCTGGGATGGGTGAGCTGCTGGAGCTGCCGAACAAGTAGCTGGGGCATGACCTCTGCAGTCACCCTGTCTAACTAAGGATAACCTTTTACTCCTTTTCTAGCTTCCCACACCCGAAGCAAGCATATGAACTAACTAAGTGCTCCCCTGGGTGGTTTTTACCACACTTCTTGCAAGCTAGGAAAGTGCGTGCTCAAGACATGCTCCCTTAAGTCTTAAACCCTAGTGCTCTATACCTCTGGTCACCTCTGATTCTGGATGGGATACCAGTTGATGATGGAGGTGGGGCTAATGGCCTTTAATGGTACTGTGAGTTATTTCCACCGCTTTTCCTCTATTATGTGAACTCAATTTTCTCTATCCTAGCCCTCTTGGTCTCCCTCTCCTTCTCCGTCTTGATTTGTTGGGGGTATGTCATGAGTCAAGAGATAACCATGTGACTGGTGAGCATAGCAGTCCTACACTTCTTGACCACTAAATCTGAGATTCTCGACACACACTTGTTCATTCGAGCCCTTGGCTAGGCTAACATCTCTAGAGCATACTTGGACATTTGAGTGAACATCAAGGCATACTCCTAAATCGTCATGTTGTTCTGCTTCAGATTGATGAATTCTGTTGCCTTTGCTTCCCTCATCTCTCGAGGAAAGAACCTGTCCAAGAAAGCTTTCATGAACTCATCCCAGTCAATAGGAATTGTACCTGCCCTACATTCTCCCTTTCACTGCATAAACCAAATGTAAGCAACCCTCTTTAGCTGATAGGAGGCCAAATCTGCACTCTCCTCTCTTGAAAGCCCCATAATCTAAGTAATCTTCCATATCTCACAAATGAACTCCTACGGATCCTCATCCATCTTATGACCATGAAAATATGGCGGGTTAATCTTGGTAAACTCTTGCACTCTAGCCGCCGTAACACCCCAATTAAGTTACACAGGTGTAACCACCTGCTGGTTGACCTGAGTCGTCATAAATTGTGCCAACATCTAAAAAGAAGCCCTAAACTCAACATGAGTCACCTGCTCATTAAAAGGATCCATTGGAGCTGGTGGGGTTGGTTTATTTCCATAGCCATTGCCATTTCTCCTTATATTGGCTCTCCAGGGGGGCATTTTTTGCAAATGCATATAGCAGGAGTTAGAAGAATAAGATACTTGGATTTTATCGCATGACATAGATCATGAAAGAAGGGAAGTTTCCTAAAATGTCTCATAGCCCCTTCCACATAAGTGTAGAGAACTTCACACCCATGAAAAAGTTTCTACTTAACAGGGCTTTTGGACACCCTAGGACATACCTAAACCTGAGGACCTAATACAAAGTTTGTCACGACCCGAGTATAGACCTCTGACGCGATAGGGGACCTAGAACTATGAATGGCTCCAAGATAACATATGGTAAATACATAAAATAAGCATAAGCATACACTATGCAGTAATAAATCATAAGAGTAAGCATAAGAGAATGTCTGAGATATTATTAATCTTTAACGGAGACAACAAGTCAACACCACTGAGCATCTATACATTATAGTCTGCAAAGCCTCTAAAGAATAAGATAAGATGAAAGGAAAAAACCCCCAACTAGCTCCACTAAGTTTGAAAATTTTAATGACATAAAAAGACATGAATCAAAATTGATGTCCTAGATGATGAGGACTCACCAAAATGGAACTGAATCTACATCAAGATCGAATCTAGTGGCGGGTTGAGAGTGATAACCTTTACCTTTATCATTAGATGATATAGCACAAAAGCATGTGATTAGTTCTTTGAATGTACTGAGTATGGAAGATAAGTAAAACATTATAATGAGGACAACGTGATGTTAATTATGATGGCGAGATAGTCATAAAACATGAGTTGCTCATCATAAATTGAGTTATAATGACCCAAGGTTTTCAAAACAACATCATAAAGTTGATCATGGTAGAAATCATAGGTAAACTCATAAACTTATCAATAGGTAAAAATATGGTAAAACATGATATCATAAATCCTAAACATTAGTAAACATGAAACATTGGAATCAGTGGGAGATTCTCATAACCAACACCATCATGAATGAGCATATGATTCCTAACTATCTCACTCATGTTAGCAAAGCCGTTGAAGGCCTAGCCAAGGCAAAAAATGATGAAGCCTTGATATCACACATAATCATGATCCTAATAGAATAAAGGAGAAGAACTCAACTGGGGAGGAACCCTTAGGCTAAGGGAAAGGGAGACACTCTTAATTAGAGAGGACCACTTATCCTATGGTGGCATATAGTTCTGAGACCTGGGTGCGCCGAACCCCAATATACTCGATGCTAAATACTATTCCCAAAACATGAATTGTGCTCATAATTATAATCATGAAACATAATTAATTTTGCATGGGCTAGTTAGAAATTATGAAATTCATAAATTTCTTAGTATACATGAACCATCCATGAAAACAATGCTAAAAATCCTGCCACGATACGTAAGCTTGATATTGATGAGATTCATACATACTTGAGTAAATCATGCTAATTTGAAAATTTATAATCATGAGGATTTTTCATAGAAATCATGTGATCATAAAAATAAATCATAATTATAATCATGAGAGAATGAAATTCATAAGAGATCATGGAGTTTTTACATAAAAAGGGTCTAACCCTAGAAATTCATGAAAATCACAATTGAAGACTTGAAGGAATCAAAATCATGAAATTAAACGTGATATTGGGCATGAGGGTGGAAGAAATCCCCTATCATAACCCCACATTGTTCGGTTTGATGGATTCTTACTTGGATTGGAGACCCAAGAGAGTTGAGAAGAATAACCCTAGTTTCTTAATAGCCTTTAGTGGATTTGATCTTCAATCTAGATTTCTAGGAGGGGAATGATAGTTTAGGATTAGTTTAACCCTTAAATACACTCCTTATGAAATTCAAAATGACCTAGTTTAGGAGTTAAAAGGTTGGGAAGTTATGAAAACACCCTTAAGAATCGCACTTAAAATCAGCCTCCTAGTGGTATGACTCCTACCACGATCAGTACCAACATTCTATGACTTATACTAAGTATTATAGCAATAAATACTTCCCTAGAAAATTCTCTGAACCCCCTTCCTATGAACCTTCAGTACAATGCATATAATTCTGGTACTAATCCTAAGAGCCTGTCGTGGTTTCTTGATCAATTTTACTAATTCCTCTGGACCTTCATGTCACGATTCTTAGTACGACTCGTACAATCATACCATAAGTCGTACTGAGGGAAAGTTTTATTTTTTCTTCTAGTTCATACTCCATATCTGGGATCTAGTCTTGGGGGATTTTGGGGTGTTACAATTCCCTACCGTGCTGGAGATTGACTTTTGGGTAGACCTCCTTCCTGATACGCAACCCATATCCATTCCTACTTATAGAATGGCTTCATATGAGATTAAGAAGTTTAAGGAATGGTTGAAGGATCTCTTAGATATCGGTTTTATTAGGCCTAGTAAATCCCAATAGGATGCTCCAGTCCTTTTCTTGTGGAAGAAAGATGGTTCTCTCAGAATGTGCATCGACTACCACAATTGAACAAAGGTACGATCAACAATAAGTATCCCATTCCCAAGATTGATGAATTATTCAATTAGCTCCAGGGATAGTTTCTTTCAAAATATATACCTCAGATCCGACTATAATCAGCTTAGAGTAAGAGAGTGTGACAATCCGAAGATAGCCTTCAGAATTTGGTATTGTCACTATGAATTTGTAGTTATATATTTTGGACTAACGAATGCTCATACATCTTCGATGGACTTGATGAACAGGATGTTAAAGTAGTTTTTGGATATGTTCTCCATTATATTAATAAATAATATACTCATATACACCCGGAGTGAGGAGGAGCATGCTGTCCATTTAAGTAATGTGTTACAGACTCTTATGCATCGTCAACTATTTGCTAAGTTCACAAAGTGTGAGTATTGGCTAAAGACAGTTGCATTTCTTAGGAATGTGGTGTTTAGTGAGGGTGTTTAGGTAAACTCAAAATATTGAGGCGGTGAAGCATTGACCTAGACTTGTCAGTTGCATGACATTAGAAGATTTTTAGGTTTAGCTAGTTACTATAGGAGGTTTGTAGAAGGATTTTCATCCATTACTTCACCTATAACCCAATTTACATAGAAGGAGGTTAAGTTTCAGTTGTCTGATGCTTCTGAAAGGAGCTTCCAGAAGTTAAAGACTCGACTCATTTTTGCTCTAATCTTTACCCTGCCAGAAGGCACAGATGGTTTTGTAGTGTATTGTGATGCCTCAAGATTTGTCCCCGGGCGTGTGTTGATGCAACACTGTAAGTTCATTGCTTATGCTTCTAGGCATCTAAAGATACATAAGAAGTATTACCTGACACATGATCTAGTGTTAGTAGTAGTAGTGTTTGCCTTGAAGATTTGGTGACACTAGTTGTACGGGGTGCATGTTTATGTGTTCATAGACTATAAGAGTCTTCAGTATGTGTTTAGTCAAAAGGACCTAAATTTGTGGCAAAGAATATGGCTTGAGCTTCTCAAGGATTACGATAAGAGTGTTCTTTGTCATCCGGCTAAGGCCAATATAGTGGATGATGCTTTTAGCAGGTTCTCCATGGGATGTGTGGCTCATGTGGAAGATGGAAGAAATGAGTTGGTTATATATGTCCATAGGCTTGCTCATTTAGCAGTCCGCCTTATAGATTAAGAATATGGTAGTGTTAATGTTTATAATGGTTCAGAATCGTCATTGGTCATAGAAGTTAAAGCAAAGAAAGATGAGGATCCTATCTTTGTTATGTTGAAGGATGCAATCTGAAATAAGAAAGTGGAGGTTTTCTTTCAAGGATGAGATGGTGTACTCCGCTATTAGGGCCAATTGTCTATTTCAGATGTAGATGACTTGAGACAATGGATGTTGAGAGAGGCTCTCAGTTCTTGGTACTTTATCCTCCTAGGTTCCACCAAGATGCATCACAATCTATGGGAAGTCTATAGGTAGAGTACCATAAAAAGGGATATCATAGAATTTGTGGCTAAATATAAAATTACCAATAGATTAAGATTAAGCATTAAAGACCAGGAGTTATGACTCAGGATATTAGAATTCTAACATGGAAGTGAGAAGAGATAAACATGGACTTTATTATATTTTTACCTTGTACACACCGACAACACGATTTGATATGGGTGATTATAGATCAGATAACTAAGACAACACATTTCCTACCAATTAAGAGTACGGATCCAACTAAGGATTATGTTAGACTTTATATTCGAGAGTTAGTCAGGTTGCATGGAGTCCCTTTTTCCATCATTTCTGATAGGGGTACTCAGTTCACTTCCAATTTTTGAAGTCCTTCCAAAAGGACTTTGATACTCAGGCTAAACTTAGCACAACTTTTTAACTGCAAATAGATGGTCAGGCCCCACAGACCATTTTGAATTTAGAGGACATGTTGAGAGCTTGCATGATCAACTTTAAGGGTAATTGGAATGACCACTCGCCTCTCATTCAGTTTTTCTACAATAACAGTTACCACTCCAGTATTCAGATGACTCTGTTTTAGCCTCCTTATGGGCAGATATGTAGATCACCTATTTGATGGTTTGAGGTAGGAGAGGCTATGTTAATAGGGACAAATTCAATTCATGAGGTTGTGGAGAAGGTTTATCTTATTAGAGAAAGGCTGAAAATTGCTCAGATTATAGACATCATATGCAGATGTAAGGAGGAGAGAGCATGAGTTTGCAGTTGATGATTGGGGGTGTCTAAAGGTGTCACCCATGAAGAGGGCGATGAGGTTTGGCAAGAAGGGGAATCATAGTCCCTGATATATTAGTCCTTATAGGATTTTAAGGCATATTGGCAATGTGGATTATGAGTTGGAGTTGCCCCCAGAATTGGCATCAGTGCATCCAATTTTTCATGTGTCATTGTTGAAAATGTGCATTAGCAGTTTGGCACTAGTTGTACTTATAGAGAGTATTGGTGTGAAGGATAGTCTCTCTTATGAAGAGGTTCTGATTGAGATTCCTTACCATCAGGTTCGTAAGTTCAGGAATAAGGAGGTTGCTTCAGTGAGAGTCCTTTGAAGGAATCAGCTCGTAGAGGCAGTTACTTAGGAAGCCAAAGAAAACATGATGGCTATGTACCCTTACCTCTTTCCTTCCAACTCAGTTCTAGCATGAGGTACTAGTTTCCTCCTTAGTACTCTACCTAGTTTCATTTCCTTCAGTTCCTCTCACGTTTTAGTATGCATGCTTTTTTGATGAATTGAGTTCAACGTATATAACTCAGTTCAGAGTCATCCAATCCATCAATATATAGTGTTTATCTTTTAGTCTTGGGATTGCAACTCTTTTCCTGTCTTTTCAACTCTACTAGTCTTCATTTGAGGAGGCATGTTCCCAAGAGGGGAGATAATGTAACACACCAAAAGTTCCTAAGACCAAATCCCAGACATGAAATAGAAAACCAGTAGGAATAAAGTACTTCCCACAAAACGAGTTCTATGATGACTCGTTATGAGAGAGCACAAGTCGTGGTCAGTCTCATGATGAGCAGTGTTGTCTTCTTTCCAAGTACCAGTGACCAAGACTTGAGTAACGAGACATGGTGTATGATGATGATTTATTAGGAGGGTCGTCCTAAGAATGTTTTCCAAGTTTAGAAACTTGCCTATTTTATCCCCTATACCATGAGTCCATACTATGAGTCATAGAGAGATGGTACGAGTCATGGTCATAAGCCATCAATTCCCTGGGCAGTAAATGATCCTGACATAACGAGTGAAGGAACGACCAGCGATGACAATTAATAACTCATACTGTCCATCTATTTTGAGAAGATCATAAAGTGAGGAACTTGTAACGGATAGTCACTATAATTCATGGTGAGGACCAATGAACTCGTGGTATGACCCATGATGACTATTCGTCAGTTTTTAAGTATGAGTTTCTATGGGTACTTTTTGTAACTTCCTATGCTTTTAATGTCGAACCCATGTTATTTTGGGTTTCCTAAGGGGGATATTAAAGGTTTTTACTTCATATAAACTCTCATTTCACTCTACAAACGCCATAGATTCAAATCAAAACTCTCAAGGCTCTTAAGGAAGCTAGAGTTCATCTTCTCCATTTTCTTGAGTCTCAAGCCTTTGTCAAGAAATCATCAAGACCAGGTATGTGGGATTATCAAAACGGTATTCCTTTAACCCTTATAACCAAACCCTAATCTTAAATTTATAATTTCAATTATTCCATATCTCAATTTCTAATTCCATGATTTTATAGGGTTAGAAACCCTTTATCAAAAAACTCTAACTTCTTTTATGGATTAGTTTTCTCATTCTTCTACATGTATTTTGTGATTATTATTGGTATGGTTTCTTTGAAAAACTCTCATATTTCTCTATATTCAAATTGGCATATTTTACTCAATAATGTACAAATCTCATAAATTTTAAGATTTAGTATCAGTGCTACAATTTCAACATAGTTTTCATGCCTAGTTCACGTACTTTAAAGAATTTATGAATCTACATGATATTTTAGCTAGATCATGCAAAATATAACATGTTTTAAGTATGATTATGAGCACTATGTATTTAACACCGAATAGGTTGGGGTTCTAGCGAACCAAGGTTTTAGAAATATGTGCCACCATAGGTATGAGTAGGTCCTTGTAAAGAGTGTCTTTCTTGCTCGAATGGGCTCATGATGAATATATGCTTTCGTTGTTCTTACCCTTTACAAGGTATGAACACCCTTCCGACCAAGTTTATATGTTGGGCTCCATGATGCTCACTTTAAGTATGTTATGTCGATTATAAGAATCTCCCGCTCCCACTTCACGTCCATGTTTTACGATGCATTAACTTATAGTATTGTTGACCATTAATCAGTTTGTGAATGTAATTATGATTTCAAACATGTTAAGGTCTATGTTTATGTTTTAAAACCTTGGGTCATTATAATTTAGTTTGTGATGAAAATCTCATGTTTTATGACTACATCACAATCATAATTTTTAGCATAATATCCTTATTCTGATGTTCTACTTATTCTCCATACTCAGTACATTCAAAGTACTGACCGCATACTTTGTGATATATCATCTCATGATATAGGTTCAGGTGTTCGTCTCAACCCTGCTGCTAGATATTTTCCGGCTCTCGATCTTCTCGATTGGTGAGTCCTCATCATCCGAGAATAACAGTTTTCATTTATGCTTTATTTTAGTCATTGCAGTTTCACATTTTTTTTGTAGAGCCAGTTACGAACCTGTCCCTTCGACTCATCAGAGGTTTTAGAGTCTTTCAAATTATCATGCTTAGATATTGAACGAATTGACTCACGTTGTCTCAATTCTATATTTGATTATATCTCTGACTTATTTCACTTATGTTGTAACTCATGGTTTTCTTCTGTAACACCTCAAAAGTGCCTAAGATCAGACCTAAGGACTTAAATGGAGAAAATAGGAAAAACTTCACCAAATCAAAGAATGAGTCATCAACTGACTCCTTAGTCCACTTAATCAATCATTAAGTGACTCGTTTGGTGCAGAAAGCTGAGAAAAGTTAAGTTTTAAAGAGTCATGACAAGTAGTGAAGTGATCCATTAAGTGTCATAATGAATCATTAAGTTGAGGCTTCAAAAAAAAGATTAGAAAGTTGGGAAAAATGGCCATTGTTAACAGATCAAGGTGACGACCCGTCAAGTGTTCTATCGGGTCGTCAGGTCATCCCTTGGGACTGCCAGTGTAAGTTTTCCAGTCAGGTTATTAAGGGTGTTTTTATAATTCCTAAGTTCCTAAGTCCTAAACTAAATCTTTTTAAGCTCAAAAAAGAGCATTTTAAGGGATTTTATTCATCCTAAACCCTTATTCTACTCCTAACACTCCTAAATGAAAATCAAACCCCCTCAAGAGAAGCTAAGATTCATCATCAATCTTCCCCTCAATTCCCTTTGGGTGTCCAATCAAGTGAAATATTCATCAAGCCTAGGTATGTAAGGTTATGAATGGGGGAAGTCCTTCTACCCTCATGCCCAATTTCATCCCTATTACATTATTTAAGGTCTCCAAGTATGCTACTTTGAAATTCTAGGGTTAGACCTAATTCTCATGAAATCTCTTGTGGTCTCTCATCAATTCAAGTTTCTTATAATGAAATTCACGATTTATGATTAGGATTAACTATGTTCTACTAGAATCTCTTGTGGTTCTACACTTGCAAGTTTATGGTGATTTTGCTCAACTATGCATGATTCATGAATTTGAAGTTTATGAGCATATGATTTCAAGTTATGATGAATTACCAAAGTATGCATGAATGTATACGAATTCTTCAACTTATGATTTGTGATTTCAAGTTATGAAGCTTTATTCAAGCATGTATGATTTTCACAATATTCAAGTTCATGTACCATGACCAACTCTATGGAACCCTTTCCATGGTTATTTCACCTATGAAATATGATTAGGATTTCATGTTTCGGCTAACCCATGCAAGTTCAAGTATGTCTTCACGATATTGATTATGAGTCATGTGCATGTTTTGGGAGTACTGACTATCACCAATTGAGTTTCCTAGGGGTTCAGGAAAACCCTTAGTCTCATAACTACGTGCCAACACAGGTACATATTCATGTTCAAGCCCTATGGGGATTCACAAGTGATATCACACCTTAATCATTCCTTGTCTTGGCATGCTTAGGACAACTATACCCACTTAAGTGAGATAGATGGGGCACCGTGTAAGCTCTATTATGATGGTGTCAGTTGCGATGAAGCCTCCCATTATTCCTCATGTTTTATTTTACTCATGTTTATAACTTACAATGCCATGTTTTATGGCATATTTGACCCATTGATCAATTATGAGTTTTTCACTTATGATTTCAAGTATGGTATATTATATGATTTATATTTGCAAACCTTGGGTCACTGTATTTCATATTCTGATGAATATGTCATGATTATAATTACTTCAAGAATATGGTTTTTTAGCATATTGCCCTTACTTTGATGTTCTATCTTGTTTGTACTAATGCTTTCAAACTATCGTTTTACTAGCATGTTTTACCTTCTCTACAGTACATTCAAAATACTAATCATATACTCTATGCTATATCATCTTATGACATACATTCGGGTGACCAGTCTTAGTCCTGATGTTAGCTCGCTCTTGCTTTAGTATGCTACCATGTCAGTTTTTGTGAGTCATCATGATCCGAGGACGCCAATTTTGGTTCATGTCTCTTTTTTTTATGTCTTTTAAGATTTAGCGAGCTAGTTAGGGTTATTGTCCTATCAACTCGTCGTATGTTTAGAATCTTTTGGGGTAGATGGTTCAACATTGTTGACTCGTGTTTATGATTGTGTTTCTATGTTGTACAAGCTTACGCTTATGTTGAGTTCATGTTTATTTCTACTTAAAATAATCTCCCTTTTATGTTATATAGGTACCATGGTTAAGTAGGAGCCATTCGTGGTTTTAGATCTTGTGTCTGAATTTGGAGTCCATGCTCAAGTCATGACAAACTTGGTATCAGAGCATTAGGTTTAGGTGCGTCCTAGTGTATTTGAAAGCTGCATTAAGTAGAGTCTTTTCCATGGGTGTGAAACGCACCACACTTATGGGGGAGAGGCTATGAGACATTTTAGGAATTTTTCCTTCTTTCATGATCTATGTCATGCAATGAAGTTCATCTCTCCTATCCCTCTAACTCGTGCTATACACATTTCCAGAAATATACCTCCCCACAGTGTCAATGGAAGAAGAAATGACAATGGCAATGGCCATGAAAATGGCAATGGAGATGGGCAACAGCCAGCCCCACCAACCCTACCTGATCCCTTGCTGGAGAAAGTTATGCATGCTAAGTTCAGGGCTGATTTTTAGATGCTAGCACAAGCCATGACAGCCAAATTCAACAAGAAAGTCGTGTCCCATGTAAACAAAAATGGGAATGTAGTGGTGGCTAGGGTGCGAGACTTCATCAGGATGAACCCACCTGGTTTTATGGGTCAAAGGTGGATGAGGACCCACAGGAGTTTATTAAGGAGGTGCAGAAGATTACCCAGGTTATGAGTGTTCAGTAGGGGAAACTGCAGACTTGGCCTCCTATTAACTAAAATGGGTTGCTCACATATGGTTCGGATAGTGGAAGGAAAGCAGGGGAATTAGTGCAATCCCCGTTGGTTGGGATGAGTTTGTTATGGCCTTTTTGGATAGATTCTTTCCCAGAGAGTTGAGGGATGTAAAAGCTGCAAAGTTCGTCAACTTGAAGCAGGAGTGCGCACCTGATATAGTCACTGGTAAGTTACGAGTCTTCCATCTTAATGTTTATGCATTGTTATACCCAAGGGCTACATTATCCTTTATGATTCCTTACATTGCTGGCAGTTTCGGTGTCAGTCTCAAAATCCTTTCAGAACCCTTCTCAGTCCATACTCCTATTGGTGACTCAATTTTAGCTCGATGGGTATACAAAAAATACCTTGTCATAATTTTTCAAAAAGTCTCCTCATCCTACTTAGTAGAGTTAGATATGACAGACTTCGTTGTTATATTTGGTATGGATTGGTTACATGCTTGTTATGCTTTGTTCAACTGTAGAACCCGTATGGTAGAGTTACAATTTCCAAGTGAAGCAGTCCTAGACTGGAAGGGTAGCTTAGTTGTGCCTGTGGATCGCTTTGTTTCCTATCCTAAGGACAAAAGGAAAATCTCCAATGGTTGCATATACCATCTAGTTTTGGTAAAGGATTCTATGTCAGCAACCCCAACTCTTTAGTAAGTTCTAGTGGTATATGAATATCCAGAGGTGTTCCCAGATAATCAAGCTAAAGTACCTCCCGAACGGCAGATTGACTTTTGTATTGACCGTCTCTTGGATAACCAACCCATATCCATTCCTCTTTATAGCATGGCTCCATTCGAGATAAAAGAGTCAAAAGATCAATTGATAGATCTTTTAGATAAGGGGTTCATCAGACCTTGTAAGTACCCATGGGGTGCCTTAGTTCTCTTTTTTTAGAAGAAGAATATCTCTCTTAGGATGTGCATTGATTATCTACAGTTGAACAATGTCACAATCAAGAATACAGATCCCCTCCCTAGGATTGATGACTTATTTGACCAGCTCCAAGGTGCTAAGCTCTTCTCAAAGGTAGACCCCAGATCCGGCTATCATCAACTTAGAGTTACAAAGAGTGACATACCGAAGATAGCTTTCAAGACTCGGTATGGTCACTATGAGTTTGTGATTATGATATTTGGGCTAACGAATGCCCCCGTAGATTTCATGGATTTTATAAACAGGGTGTTGAAGCAGTATTTGGATATCTTCATCTATCTTCATAGATGATATCCTCATATACTCTCGGATCAAGGAGGATAATGATGCTGAATTGAGGATTGTTTTGCAAACCCTCAAGGATTGCCAGTTGTTTCCTAAATTTAGCAAGTGTAAATTTTGGCTGAACTAAGAAGCATTCTTGGGTAATGTGGTGTTTAGTGAGGGTGTGCAGGTAGACTCTTAAAAGATAGAGGCGGTGAAGAATTGGCCTAAACATGTCAGTTCCACGGATATTAGAAGCTTTAGGGATTTAGCTGGCTACTACAAAAGATTCATAAAGGGATTTTCATCCGTTGCAGCACCGTTGACTATGTTTACCTAAAATAAGGTCAAATTTCAGTGGTCAGAGGCTTGTGAGAAGAGTTTTCAAGAGCTAATGACTCGACTCACTTCAGCCCCGGTATTGACCCTACCAAAGGGCACGAATGGGTTCGTTGTGTATTGTGATACTTATAGGATTGATCTTGGTTTTTGGTTGATACATCATAGTAAAGTTATTTCTTATGCCTCGAGATAACTTAAGACTCATGAGAAGAATTACCCGATACACGACCTAGAGTTGGCAGCGGTGGTATTTGCCTTGATGATTCGTAGGGATTATTTATATAGGGTACATGTGGAAGTGATCACGGACCACAAGAGACTTTAGTATGTGTTTACTCATAAGGACCTGAATTTGCAATAAAGGAGATAGCTAGAGCTTCTCAAATACTATAACATGAGTGTCCATTGTAATCCGTGCAAGGCCAATGTAGTGGCGGATGCTCTTAGTAGGCTATCCATAGAGAGTGTGTTCCATGTGATTGATGTCCATAGGCTTACTCATGTAAGAGTTCGCCTTACATATTCGACGGAAGGTGGTGTTGTTGTTGTAATGGGCCAGAATCTTCATTGATTGTAAAGGTTAAAGCAAGGGAAGATGAGGATCCTATCTTAGCGAAGTTCAAGGAAGCTATCTATAATAAAAAAGTAGAGGTTTTCTCCCAAGGGGGAGATGGTGTACTTCAATATTAGGGATAATTATGTGTTTCAGCTGTGGATGACTTGAGAGAGTCGATGTCATGCTCCGAGTTTAGACCCTGGAGAGACACGGTACTTGGTGCCACAAGTGACCCAAGCTAACCCATGGCATAATATCACACTGGTAAACTAAAATAACATAGAGAAAGATGGAAACATAACTGAATAATCTGATTCTAAAATAAGAATGTCTGATAAAAAAATACTAAAACTTGCACAAATATTGCAAAAGAAGCTGAACAATGATATGTCTAAAAGCCAACTACTAACTGATGAGTTGCTGGGATAAGTCCCCCAGCTAACTCAATATCTAAAAGCTAAAAATGAAATGGAACCAAATCCTCGTCTTCGAAAGATGTTGAGCTGCTAAAAATCATTCGAGGGGAACTACTGATGCTGTTGTGACTGTGAACCTGCACCTGTATCATAATTCAATACAACATGAAAATATACATCAGTACTTTGAATGTACTGAGTATGTGAGATGTAAGTGAAACAATTAGAGTACAAAACTGAGCTGAGATGAAATAAAATGACCAACTATAACCTGCTGAATACTGTGATATATCTGTAATAGTGTAAGTACAAGCACTTACTAATAGTCATACCCATGTCCTAAAATTTGAATGACTAAACTGAGTTGAAATTTAGACTGAGCATAATTGACAAGTCATATTGTACTAAAACTGTGGGAGCAACTATAACTGACATGTATCCACGTGAGCTAAACGTGGAGTCCGATGTATACCCCCCACACCTATCAGTGAAGGCCCACTATACCATTCTAGGGTATAGTAGTTTAATTAGGTGATCACTGTCTGCTGCCCATTCGGGCAAAAACCTACTTGGAAATGTAGTTCTGGGATCCTAGGTATGCTGATCCCCGGCCCGCTCGGTGCTAAATTCTACTCCTACTGGAATTCCTAACTGTGACTGCTAGGTTGATAGCTCGAAATGATGTTTCAAGACTTTAGTCAGGAGTACTTATCTGGAAGTACCCTAAGAGCCTAATGGACCTGATAACTTGAACTAGTGATTTAAGACTGGCCAGAGCTAGTTTGTCTGAAATCGTCGTAACCATCTAAAGAAAAACCTGATAACTAATACTAAGGAGTGCTACTGAGCTCTTCAAGAACTAACTATAGCCAAACTGATCAGTTGACTTACTAAAAGATACTGAAAGGGCTAATTACTGACTGAGACTGATCTATTATTCAAAATGACTGTTAACTCACATGATAGTAATAACATGGAGATTTCAAGAACTAATAGAGTTATGCAACATTTGTATCTAGTCAATTATGCAAGACCTAATTTACTGTACTCGTATAAACTAGGGTTAAAACAATATTTCATGAAGACCATAGCAGCATACTTAATAAGTAATGAAGACTTGCAAGGATTCATCAGGACTACAATTTAAAAGAAATATTTATAATCTAACTGAAAGATAACACTAGGTTTGATCCTGTGGGCGAGAACTAATATAGTCTCCTAAATGGATTTTGGGGCACAAGGGAAGAGAAATTCTCTTGTTGAATTCCTACATACCTGGAGTAGAATTCCTTGAGAACAATCTAGAGAAATCTGAGGGGAAGACTGAAACCCTTGATCTTACTATGTATCTCCTGTCTAAGCTTCCGATGTTGCTAACTTGAGGGAATAAGAGAAATCTTAGTAAACTATCAACTGACTCCCTAAATCCCTTTTAAAATAACCCCAAAATGACATAGTTAAGGGCCTAGGAGCTTAAGAAATACGAGAACACCCTTACTAACAATGCTGGAAAATGTGACCCGCCAATCCTCACGAGGGATATCACAAGTCGTGAGGTAGGGGATAACTCGTGGTGTCAACTTGTGAAGTCTACTGGAAATTCCAATTAAAACTTTGACAACCCAGGCGATGACTCAATTCACGAGTCATAAGGTACTCCACGACTCGTGACTCCCTTCATGACTTCACCAATGAATCAAATCTTCAGTTTCAACCATCCTGACCACGGCTTACCTCACGAGTATTGAAGTGACTTCACAGCTCGTGGTTACCACTCATGGTCACCCCCTGACCAAAATTCATCCAAGAAAGGTCTCTAATTCACGAGTCACTCCATAACTCGTGAAGTCTTTCATGGGTCACTGGATGAGTGATCCTGTGTCTGTTTCAATCCTCCGGTTTGATCTTAGTATATTTTGGGGTGTTACAATATCTCCCCCTTGGTAACATTTATCCTCAAAAGAATGCTAAGTAAGCTGCAAGAATGGGAAAAAATTCGTTATTCCCAAACTGAAGACTATAAACTGATTTCTGAAGGAGTGACTGATTCCCAATTGATATACGCATACTAACTGAGTTGATGCAAATAGGATGCATATTTAGAACATGAATAGAGCTGATGAGTACGAACTGAATAAAGTACTGAGGAGGATTTTAATACATGATGATGAAACTGAACTAAAAGGGAATAAATAAGGATATTTAGACATTTTATTCACTTCTGCTTCCCATGTGCCTCCCTCAACTAGCTGGTTCCTCCACCAAACCTTTATTGAAGCAACCTCTTCGTTACTCAGCTTACGAACTTGACGGTCCAGAATCTGAACTGGAACCTCTTCGTAAGAGAGACTATCTTTCACATCCACACTGTCTAGTGGAACAATTGAGGTCAAATCACGTATGCACTTCTTCAATAGTGACACATGGAAGACTGGGTGCACTGATGCTAACTTTGAAGGTAATTCCAATTCATAGGCCACATTGCCAATTCGCCTCAAAATCCTGTAGGGTCCTACATACCTAGAACTGAGTTTCCCTTTCTTTACAAACCTTATCACCCATTCCATAGGTGAAATCTTCAAATAAACCCAATAATCTACAACAAACTCTAGCTTTCTTCTCCTCACACCTGCATTGATTTATGTCGGCTTTGAGCTATTTTCAACCTTAGTCTAATAAGTTGCACTTTCTCAATAGCTAAAAAGAATATTGCCCTATTAAAGTAGTTTCTCCAACCTCAACCACCCTATAGGATACCTGCACCTCCTACCATATAATGCCTCAAACGGGGCCATTTGAATATTGGAATGGTAGTTGTTGTTGTATGCAAACTCAATGAGAGGTAGGTGATCCTCCCAACTACCCTTGAAGTCGATCACAAAAGCTCTCAAAATTTCTTCTATGGTATGAATAGACTGCTCAGCTTGTCCGTCTATCTGAGGGTGAAAGGTTGTGCTGAGCTTGACCTAAGTACTAAGTTCTTTCTGAAATGACTTATAGAAATGCGGGGTGAACTGGGTACCTCTATCTAAAATGAGTCTGTATTCTTAACTGGGAGGAAATGTGCAGACTTAGTCATCCGATCTACTACTATCCAAATGGAATCATGCTGCCGACGAATATGAGGTAGACCTTTAATGAAGTCCATATTCACCTCTTCCCACTTCCATGTGGGTATGTTGATATCCTTTGTCATAACCTCAGGTCTCTAATGTTCAACTTTAACCTGCTGGCAATTTGAACACTTAGACAAAAATTCTAGAATGTCCCTCTTCATGTTGTTCCACCAGTAGATTTCCCGTAGGTCACGATTCATCTTAGTGGCACCTGGGTGGATAGAATATCTGGAGCTATATGCTTCTATCAGTATTCATTGTCTCAAGTCATCTACGTCTGGAACACAAAGTCTGCCATATTAACGAAGCACACCATCTCCCCTATTGGAGAAAGCCTCCACTTCTTTTCTTCAATTGCTTCCTTCAGTTTGAGGAGTATGAGGTCTATATCCTGCTTTGACTTAACCTTTACTACCAGTGAGGATTTTGACCCACTCTGGATTATAACTTCGCCCTCAGCTGAATCAACTAACTGAACTCCCAACCTAGCTAACCTATGAATATCTTTCGCCAGCTATTTTTTTCCCTCTTCGACATAAGCAACGCTCCCCATGGACATCTTGCTTAATGCATCCACGACCATATTAGCCTTACCCTGGTGGTATAGAACACTCATGTCATAGTCTTTCAATAACTCCAGCCACCTTCTCTAATGAAGGTTCAATTCTTTCTGACTGAACACATACTGAAGGCGTTTATGGTTTGTTAAAACATCCATGTGAACCCCATAAAGGTAATGCCTCAATATTATCAAAGAAAACACCACTGCCGCCAATTCAAGATCATTAGTCGGGTAGTTCTTCTCATGAACCTTGAGACATTTGGAAGCATAAGCTATCACCTTATCCCGCTGCATCAGAACGCAACCGAGGCAAACTCGGAAAGGAATACAATATACTGCGAACCAATCTGTTCCTTCTTGTAAGGTAAAAACTAGAGTTATAGTGAGTCGAGTCTTCAACTCTTAGAAACTCTTCTCTGATGCATTTGACCACTAAAACTTCACCTTTTTCTGAGTATATTTAGTTAGAGGGAACACAATAAAAGAAAAAACCTCTACAAACCGTCGATAATAACCGACTAAGCCCAAGAAACTCCGGATATCTGTTGGGGAAGTGGGTCTTGGCCAGTCTTTTACTGCTGCTATCTTTCGATTATCTACCTGAATACCCTTAACTGAGACAACATGACCGAGGAAGGCCATACACGTCAGCAAGAATTAACATTTGCCGAATTTAGCGAACAAATGCCGGTCTTTGAGAGTCTACAACAATATCGTCAGGTGATTAACAAGGTCTTCTTCATTTCTGGACTATACTAAGATGTCATCTATGAATACAATGACGAACATGTCCAAATACGTCTTGAATACCCTGTTCATCAGGTCCATAAAAGCTATAGGGCATTGGTCAGTACAAAAGATATAATCACAAATTCATAGTGACCATACCGAGTTCTGAATGCTATTTTTTGTATGTCACACTCCCTGACCCTAAGCTAATGATATCCGATGTGAGATCTACCTTGGAAACACAACTAGCTCCCTAAAGTTGATCAAACAAGTCGTCAATCCTAGGTAGGGGATATCACTTCTTCACTATAACTTTTTTCAAGTGACAGTAGTTGATACACATTATGAGTGCACCATATTTCTTTCACACGAAAAACACTGGAGCACCCTATGGAGAGATGCTGGGCCTGATAGAGCCATTATCTAGAAGGTCCTTTAGCAGTTTCTTCAACTCCTTAAGCTCAGCTGGAGCCATTCTGTAAGGAGGAATAGAGATGAGCTTAGCATCTGGAAGAAGGTCTATGCCAAAGTCTATTTCCCTCTCGGGAAGGACTCTGAAAATATCTTCAGGATAAACATCAAGGAATTCATTGACAACTTGAATTGACTGAATAGTTGGAATCTCTGAGCTAGATTCTCTAACCTGAACTAAGTGATAGATGCAGCCTTTCGATATCATACTCTTTTCCTTAAGGTAGGAAATAAATTTCCCCTTAGGTGATAAAAGACTACCCATCAATTCTAAGACTGGCTCGTTGGGAAACTGAAAACTGATTACTTTAGTTCCACAGTCGACTGAGGCATAACCAAAATGTAACCAATTCATGCCAAGAATGAGGTCAAAGTCGACCATGTGTTTCTCTACTAGATCAACTAGAATTACTTTTACTCAATACCGAGACTTGGAAGTTTCTATACACCCGACTAGCTCCAACTGACTCACCAACTGTAGTAAAGAGTGATAACGGTTCTGAGAGGACTTCTGGACTGATATTGAACTGACAACTATGTAAGGAGTCACAAATGAATGTGTGGCTCCTAAATCTAGTAGGGCTTATACTTCTAGATGGAAAACACATTACATACCTGTGACCATGTAAAGTGAGCTCTCCTGATCCTAATAAGAAGATAAGGCATAAAAATGGTTTTGGCTCTGGCTGCCATCCGCACCTGAAGTAGTACCCTGCTGAGTTGGGTGACTAGATGGGGATACTAAGGTAGTGGACTGAGCCCTTCCTCGTTCTGCTGACAGACAATCTCTTAATTTGTGGCCCAGCTAGCCACAACTGAAACAACCTTCCTTGCCCAAACAACACTCCCCTGGGTGATTTTTGCCACACTTTAGGTAGGCTAGAAATGAGTGGCTATTGGGGACGTTACTCTGGGAATTGGAGCCTGATGCTCCACCCTTTCTGTCCTTTCAGGATCAGAAAGATGGGGCACTTTCTTATGTGGGTGCTGGAGGTCTCTGCTGCTACTGTTGTTGGTGATTACTGTCGTCTAACCTCTGCTGGCCATATTTAAACTGTTCGGTTCTAGCCCGCTTTGTTTGCCTCTCTATATCCTTAAGTTTTTCTGCCTCTACCTGTTGGGCATGAATGATGAGGCTGGAGAGGTTAATGTCTTTGATTAGCATTACAGTTTTGCATTGTTTAAGAACCAAGTCTGAAACTCCATTCCCAAACTTGAGCATATGAGCCCTAGGCTCAACGACCATCTCTAGAGCATATCTAGACAGTCGAGTGAACTCCAATGAATAATCTTCCACTATTCTATTATTCCACCTCAAATTCATAAATCTAGCAAACTTGGCCTCCCTCAATTCTCAAGAAAGAAACTGTTGAGAAACACTATAGCGAACTCCTCCCACTCTACTGATCCTACTTTGGTTGGCCTCCCTTTCTTTCATTGGTTGTGCCAAATCTGAGCCACCCCTTTCAACTTGTAGGTAGCTAGATCAGCATTCTCTACGAAATTAAAACGCATGATCCATGTGGTCTTCCGAACCTCATCCACAATCTCTTGCGGGTCCTCTCCCACTTTAGATCCATCAAATGTTGGAGGGTTCATTCGAGTGAAATCCCGAGCTCTGGTAGCTGTTGTAGACCCATTCACATTCACCGAGACCACCTCCTAGATCACATGGTTGGTCACAGCTTGAGCCAACAATTGGATTGCTGCTATAAATTCTACAGAGGTCACTTGGTCGTCTTTAAGGGTTGCTAGAGCTGGTGGGGCAGGTTGATTTGCATTCCCATTCCTCCTCCTGTTTCCTTTTCTTGGCTGCACGTTATAACTGAAATGAGTAGAGCATGAATTAGGAGGGCACTATTGGGATTAAATCTCAACACACGATAAGGAGTATGAACAAAAGGAAAATTTCGTAAAAACGCTGGGTAACCTCCCCCTCATAAGTATGGCACACTTCACACCCAAGAAAAGAATTCTACTCGGCGTGGTTTTCAGATATCCTAGGATACTCTAAACCTAGTTTTCTGATACCAAGTTTGACATGACCCAAGTTTACACCCTGGACGCGACACGGTACTTGGATCCACAAGTGACCCAAGCTAACCCATGGCATAACATCACACTGGTAAACTAAAATAACATAGTGAAAGCTGCAAACATAACTGAATAATTTGATTCTATAAAAAGAAACGTCTGATAGAAAAATACTTTGCAAATACTGCAACAGAAGCTAAAAAATGCTATGTCTCAAAGCCGACTAATAACTGACGAGTTTCTAGGACAAGTCCCCCAGCTAACACAAAAATCTGAAAGCTAAAACAGAAATGGAACCAAAGCCTCGTCATCGAAAGATGATGACTCACCAATATTGAGCTGCTGAAAATCGACTGAGGGGGACTACTGATGCTACTATGACTGTGAACATGCACCTGTATCATAATACGGTACAGCATGGAAATATGCATTTGTTCTTTGAATGTACTGAGAATGTCAGATGTAAGTTAAACAATAAGAGTACATAACTGAGCTGAGATGACATGAAATGACCAACTATAACCTGAAGAGTACTATGATATATCTGTAATAGTGTAAGTACAAGCAGTAACTGATAGTCATACCTATGTCCCTGAATTTGATTAATTGAACTGAGATGAAACTAAGACTATGCTATACCGACAATAGGTACTATAATAAAATTGTGGGAGCAACTATAACCAACATGTAACCACGAGCTAAATATGGAGTCCAATGTATACCCCCATCAGTGAAGGCCCACTATACCTTGCTAGGGTATAGTAGATGAATTAAGTTATCACTGTCTGCTGCCCATGGGGCTAAAACCTATGGTGTAAACATAGTTTTGAAAACCTATTTACGCTAAACCCTGGCCCCATCGATTCTAAGTTCTACTCCCACTAGAAGTCCGAACTGTGACTGCTAGGTTGATAGCTCAAATCTGATGTCCCAAGACTTAAGTCAGGAGTACTTATGTGGAAGTACCCTGAGATCCTAAAGGACATGATAACTAGAACTAGTGCTGTAAGACTGGCAAGAGCTGCTTTGTCTGAAAGTGTCGTAACCGTCTAAAGAACAACCTGATAATTTATACTAAGGAATGCTACTGAGATCCTCAAGAACTGACTCCTAATAAAACTGACCAGCTTACTTTCTAACAGATATAGAAAGGGCTAATTACTGATTGAGACTGATATAACATTTAAATTGACTGTTAAGTAACATGATAGTAATAACATGAAAATTTCAAGAACTAAAAAGAGTCAAGCAACATTTGCATCTAGTAAATTATGCAAGTTTACTGTACTCACAGAAACTAGGGCTAAAACAATATCTCATGAAGAGAACAACAACATACTTAATAAGTAATGAAGACTTGCAAGGATTCATCAGGACTACAATCTAAAAGAAATATTCATAATATGACAGAAAGATAATCCTAGGTTTGATCCTCAGGGCTAGCACTGATAAAGATTCCTAGAAGGATTTTGGGGCATAAGGGAAGAGAAATTCTCTTGTTGAATTCCCACATACCTGTAGTAGAATTGCTGAGAACAATTTGGAAAAATCTGAGGGGAACATTGAAACCCTTGATCTTACTCTGTATCTCTTATCTAAGCTTCCTACGCAGCTAACTTGAGGGAATGAGATAAAAGATAGTAAACTATCAAATAACTACCTAAATCCTTCTGAAAATAAAGCCAAAATGATGTAGTTTAGGGCCTAGGAGCTTAGAAATTACAAAAACACCCTTACTAACAACGCTGGAGAATAGGACCCTCCAGTCCTCACGAGGGATATCATAAGTCGTGAGGTAGGGGATGACTTGTGGTGTCAACTGATGTAGTCTACTGGAAATCCTAATTAAAACTTCAACAACCCAGGAAACAACTCAGTTCATGTGTCATGAGGTACTCCACGACTCGTGACTCCCTTCATGACTTCACCAATGAATTAAATCTTCAATTTAAACCATCCTGATCACAGGTCACCTCACGGGTCCTGAAGTGACTTTACGACTCGTGTTTACCATTTGTGGTTACCCCCTGACCATTATTCCTCCATGGTAGGCCTCCACTTCACGAGTCACTCCACGACTCGTGAAGTACTTCACGGGTCATTAGATGAGTCGTCCTGTGACCTGGAGCATATTTTCCTACTTTCTCTGTTTCAACCCCCATCTCTGATCTTAGGAACTTTCGGGGTATTACATCGGATGTTGAGCGAGGCTCATGGCTCTTGATAATTTATGTATTGAGGTGCCACTAAGATGTACGGTGGCCTATGGGAATTCTATTAGTGGAATGACATGAATAAGGACACAACAGTTTTTATGGCTAGGCATTCGAATTGCCAACAAGTAAAGGTTGAGTATCAAAGACTAGGGGGTATGCTTCAGGACATCAATATTCCTACTTGGAAGTGGGAAGAGATCAAAATGGACTTCATTATAGAGTTGCCTTGTACATGCCAACAACATGACTCTATATGGGTGATTGTGGTGGTTAACCAAATCAGCACATTACTTATCGATAAAAACTACAGATTTAACCGAGGATTATGCTAGATTGTATATTAAAGAGTTGGTTTGATTGCAGGAAGTTCTTTGTCCATCATCTCAGATGGGGCTACTCAGTTCACCTCTTAATTTTATTTGTTGTTTCAAAAGGGCCTTGTTACATTGGTGAAGCTTAGTAAAAGTTTTCACCCACAGATAGATGGTCAGACCGAGTGGACCATGTAGACTCTAGAGGACATATTGAGAGTGTGTGTGATTGATCTCAAGGGTAGTTCAGATGATCACTTTCCTCTCATCATGTTTCCCTACAACAACAGTTATCACTCCAGCACTTAGATGTCTCCATTTGAGCTCTTTATGGGCAGAGGTGTAGATTACCTATTGCATGGTTTGAAGTAGGTGATGAGGCTACATTACTAGCACTAGATTAAGTCCATGAGGCTATGGGGAAAGTTCAGCTCATTAGAGAAAGACTGAAAATAGCTCAAAGTCATCAAAAATCTTATGCTGATATTAAAATGAGAGAGCTTGAGTTCAAGGTCAATGATTGGGTGTTTCTGAAGTTCTCTCCCATGAAGGGAGTTATGAGGTTCTATAAGAATAGAAGCTTAGTCCCCGATATGTTGGTCCTTATAGGATTCTTAGGTGAGTTGGTAAAGTGGCTTATGAGTTGGAGCTACCACCGGAGTTAGCCTTTGTACATCTAGTTTTTCATATGTCTCTATTGATAAAGTACATGGGTGACCCTGCTTTGGTTGTACCGGTAGAGAGCATTGGTGTGAAGGATAGTCTTTCCTCTAAGGAAATTTTGGTTGAGATCCTTGATCATCGTGTTTGAAGGTTGAGAAACAAGGAGGTAGCTTCAGTGAAGGTTTTGTGCAGAAATCAGCTTGTTAAGGGAGCTACATTGGAAGCCGAAGCATATATAATGGCTAGATACCCGCATCTTTTTCCTTTTGGCTCAGTTCCAGCATTAGGTACCAGTTTCCTTCTTGAGTGCACTATTCAGTTACATGTCGAGTTCATGTCTCTCTGTTTGTTTCATGTCATATCATGCATGTTTGTTTCATGAATCCAGATCAGTCATGTATCTCACTTTGGAGTCAATCACATCGTCAATTTTCAGTTATGATTATTTTGTTTTAGGATTACAGTTCCTTCGCTAGCATTCAAGTATGTTTGATCTATATTTGAGGATGAATGATCCCAAGGGAAAAATAATATAACACCCCAAAAGTCCTTAAGATCAGACCCTAAGACTGAAATGGAGAAAATAAGAAAAACTGCACCCGATCACAGAACGAGTCATCAAGTGACTCATTAGTCCACTTAACGACTCGTTAAATAAGTCATTTGGTGCAGAAAAGCCGAGAAAAATTGAGTTTCAGAGAGTCATGATGAGTGGTGAAGTGATCCGTTAAGTGTCATGACGAACCATTAAGTGGATCGTCAAGAAAAGATCAGAAAGTTAGAAAAAATGGCCTGCTGCAACAGACTAGGGTGACGACCCGTCAAGTGCCCTAACGGGTAATCGTGTCACCTGTTGGGACTATCAGTGTAATTTTTATAGTCAGGTTATTAAGGATATTTCATAATTCCTAAGTTCCTAACTACTAAATTAAGTCATTTTAATCTCCAAAAAGGGCGTTTTAAGTGGTTTTATTCATCCTAAACCCTCATTCAACTCCTAAGACCCCTAAGTGATCAAATCCTTCCAAGAGAAGCTAAGGTTCTTCATCAATCTTCCACTCAATTCCCACTGAGTCTCCAATAAAGTGAAACATTCATCAAGCCTAGGTATGTAGGATTATGAATGGGAAAACTCCTTCCACCGTCATGCCCAATTTCATCTGTAATTCATGATTTCAAGTCTGCAAGCATGATATGTTGAAATTCTAGGGTTAGACCCAATTGTCATGAAATCGCTTATGATCTCTTCTCAATTCAAGTCTCATATGATTAAATTCATAATTTAAGATTATGATTACCTATTTTCTACTAGAATCTCTCATAGATCTACACTCTCAACTTTATGGTGATTTTTCCCATGCATGCATGATTTATGAATTTCAAGCTTATGAGCCTATGATTTCAAGTTATTATGAATTATCAAAATATTCTTGAATGTTTACGAATTCAACTTATGATTTGTTATTTCAATTTATTATTATTTATTCAAGCATGAATGATTTTCATGAAATTTATGTTCAAGTATCATGGCCAACTCTATGGCACCCTTTCCATAGTTATTTCACGTATGTCGAATGTGACTAGAATTTGAAGTTTGGGCTAAACCATGCAAGTTCAAGTATGTTTTGCATGATATTGATTATGAGCCATGTGCATGTTTTGGAAATAGTATCAAGCACTAAGTAGGCTAGGGGTTCAGGCAAACCCCGAGTCTCATAACTACATGTCACTGTAGGTACATATTCATGTTCAATCCCTATGAGGATTCACAAATGATATCACTCCTTAATTTTGTCTTGCCTTGGCAAGCTTAGGACGACTCTACTCACTTAGTGAGATAGTTGGAGCATCATGTAAGCTCTATTATGATGGTGTCGATTAGGATGAAACCTTCCATTATTCCTCATGTTTTAAGTTACTCATATTCACGTCTTAAGATGCCATGTTTTATGGAAATTTGACCCGTTGATCAGTTTATGAGTTTTCACTTATGATTTCAAGCATGGTACGTTACGTGATTTCTATTTTCAAACTTGGGGTTTTTATTTTTTTGCTTATGAAGAATATCTCATGATTATGATTACTTCAAGAATATGCTTTTTAGCATGTTGCCCTTACTCTCATGTTCTATATTTTTTATACTAATGATTTTAATAATTGTTTTACTAGCACGTTTTACCTTTTTTACATACTCAGTACATTCAAAGTACTGAACGCATACTCTATGCTATATCATCTCATGATATAGGTTCGAGGGATTAGTCGAAGTCCCGATAAACGCTTGCTCCCGCTTCTATCCAGTACCATCTCAATTTTGGTGACTTGTCATGATCTGAGGATGATAGTTTTGGTTCATGTCTCTTTTCCTTATGTCTTTTAGTTTCAGACATAGCGAGCTAGTTGGGGTGTTTTCACATAAGCTCATGGTATGTTTAGAGGCTTTTCAGACAACTATGTATAGATGGTTCAGCGTTGTTGACTCATGTTTACGCTTATGCTTTTATGTTGTGCAGACTTCTGCTTATATTGAGCTCCAGTTTATTTCCACTTAAAATATGCTCTCTTTCATGCTATTTAGGTTTCATGGGTTATCTTGGTGTCATTCATGGTTCTAGGTCTCTTGTCTCGATCTGGAGTCCATACTCAGATCATGACAGCTTCTGCCTAGTTGTATGTTTATGTTTATAATGACATACATGTACCATGTGTTAGTTGGAGCTATTCGTGATTCTAGGCCCGTGGAACATCCGGAGTTTATGCTCGAGCCATGATAATTTTTCATGTTTATGTGTTAATTAGGGTTTATTTTGGTTACTTGTGTCTCTATGGCATCATAAAATGAAAATGGGTTTGATGGTCACAATATATAGTTTGATGACCCATGTTCATATTATTGAGGGGCTCACATTTTGCAAGATTGTAAAAGTTCTCCCTAGAGAAGATGTGTGCACAATCTCATTCCTATGATGAAATATTTGTAATAAGTGTGGTGGACATTGTGGTGATTGTCCCAATTATTTTTCTCCCCTATCCCCCAAGTTGTTCTAAAAAAAATTCTAATTGTGTTTTTGAATTTCACAGGAACAATGACATAGCCAGTGAAGGATAAAGTACCAGATTTAAAGGCATCCAAGCAAAGCTTCAAACATACTTAGAGTAGGATGCTAAAATGGAGGAGGAGCGAAAAATGATCTATCAAGCTATCATGGAAAACGACAAAGCAACAAAAACAATGAAAGATTCATTTGAGGATCAAGCTATAAACATAGTTGACATCCTCAAATGAATATTCATTCTTTTTATAGCTTTTCATCTTATAAGATCGCTTTGTAGAGGAGTTTTCATTCCTCCTCCATTTTAGCTTTCAGCTCGAAGTATATTTGGATCATTGTTTAGATACCTTAAAATCTGACATTTTGTCCTTATTTTCCCATGTCACTATTTCTATAAAATTCAAAAGCACAGCTAGGATTTCGTTAGAACAACTTGGGGGAGGGTGGTAACAAAATAATTGGGACAGTCACTCCAATGCCCATCTTGACCCCCACATATATTTCAAATACTCTCATCATAGG
>JACEIK010000100.1:130626-141991 GCA_018107945.1 Datura stramonium | reverse complement strand
GACCTTATGCGAGAAAGTGTATATGGTATTATGTAATATAATTTATCCAACTATCAGTCGGGGTCGAATTCCATAGAGAATAATTAATAGATAATTAAGTAAACTAGGAATTATCACCAACTACGCCAAGTTGAACGCTTAATAATATTTTAATTTAAAAAAAATAATGCAAAAATATATATTATCCTAGAAAGAAAGTAAAATGATAAATGATCGCAATCATAGGTACAGGAGAAATCACTTTAAAGTAACAATTTTACTATTTTACAAATAATAGCAAGTTTATGTTAATTATCTTCGAATAACAATTCTATATTAGTTTCTTCCAGACACTAAAAATGCTACCTAATTTGGTATTCCTAGCCCAATTAAGAGCATTAAGCACATCCAAATGTAAGTTACACGAAGTTCTCATATTTCTAGATTTAACTATTAGAAGAGAGTTAGCGCCCCAAATTCTTGTTAATTAGTCTTTCCCAACTCTAAATTTTCTCTTTCAAACTTAAATCAAAATAAATTGAAAATTTCGAGGATTAGCTAAAGAAATATTAAATAAAAAGAATAATAGTAATAAAATTAACTAACTTCATTAGAAATAAAATTATTCAATAAATAAACAAAATAAGAGATCTAATCCAACCTTTATTCACAGAGTACTTTCATAAATAAGATGCAAGCAAGGAATAAAATACAACACCTAAATATTTAATACACGATAAGAGAATTCAAAATAAATGAAAGTTAAGAAATTTCTCATCCAAGTCTTCAAATCTTCAATTCCTAAGTGTGAGTGAAAGAATTCTGGCTCCAAAACTTGGATAAACGGCCAAAGATGCATTTCCAAATAAGCTAGGTCAAATTTTATATGGTTTAGGATCAAAAAACATATGAAATGTTAAGTATTTCCAGAACTCAAATCCGTTAACTGCATTCATTGATAAAACACTGCTTTTGTGGTAAAGTTGACTTCACCAGACACTATTTTTTGGAAAAACTGATGTTGGCATATTCTTATTCCCATTTGCCATACTTTTACCCATATTTTATCATATTTTGTGATAATTATCCTTATATAATGCATGATTTCATGAATGTGTGTTTGAAATGAGCTAACAAATGTTTTTAGATTATTTTAGCAGGTAATAGATGGAAAAATACTCCAAAATAACCTAAGGTGTGAAAAAAAAAAGAAAATCAGGAAAATTTGGCCAGGTGCAATAGTTGGAGTGGCGCACCAGAGCTTCAACTTCCGATAGATTTTTTATAACACTTTTGGGGAGAAGGTTGGAGTGGTGCACAAAGCCCAAACTTTAGAAGAAAAATATTCTAATATTCTGGTGCATTGAGAGAAGGGGCGCACCAACACCTGAACTGTAGAAGTTTGACTCACACCTTAGCGAGATGGGAGAAGTGGTGCGCCAGAAGCCCAACTTCAGAAGAAATTCAAGTCAAGTTTGGCAAAATGGCGGGTGTGGCATTCTAGGGCCTATTCGAGATGGAATTTTCTAAGTCCAAAAGGGAAATTACTTAAAGGAAAAAGAGTCATTTGTTACCACGCTTATAAAAACTTTCTAGGGCATTTGTTATGTATCTTTCATCAGATCGATTATTGTACACAGTCTTTTTGGGGGGAGAGATAATAAGTCCATTTTCTTCTTAGACTTTTCTTCTGTACTTTTATCTTTGTTAATTGTAATGATGAACTATTTGGTTTTACACTTAAACATGAGTGGATAAACTCCTTTTCCTAGGATTTTAGCCATGGTTTGATGGTTGTAGTTTGATTATTCATTTATGCTCGACATTGATTCTTCTTTTCAATATTGTTTATGCTTAGTCTATTTCATGTTTATTCATTACACTGATCACCTTTCTAATATTATGTCTTGGCTCATTGGTTGAACTCGGGAGAGGGAACTAATGATGGTTAAAAGGAAGCATAGAGTAGGTTTCAATTATCTTGTTCAACAGTTCAACAGTTAATTTCATTGTTGAGGATAGGGATATATCATGCAACCCTACTCGAGCCAAGTAGCTTCGTCGTCTCACAATTCTCCTACAACTATAGGGATATAGGTGTTAGGGTTCATGAGATGATTTTTGGCTATTTGGGAGAATAGTTGAGAAGTGAGTTCTTAACTTGCAACTAACAGTCTTTAGAAGGATTTCGTCTAGAGTATTTGAATCCTGAACCTAAACCTAAAAGCAAAAGTGCCAAAGCCCTAAATTTCTATCATCATTTGAATTACAAACATTTTTCAAACAAATTTAGTTCTTAATTTAATCAACACTCCACGTTTAATAAAATAATCTCAAAACCATTTCCCCATTTGATTTTTGTTTACTTGAATAGTGAAAATAGGTTCAAACTTAAGCAATTAATCTATCAAGTCTCTTTGGGTATGATATCGGGACTTCACCATCCTATATTACTTAACGACCACATCAACTTGGCAACATTAAATTTTTGGCATCATTGCTGGGGACTTGAATATTGATTAATAATTTTTGGTTGGAATTTTTTATTCAACTGTTCATGTCACGACCCGAGCGTAGACCCGGATCGTAGACACGAGACAAGGGACCCCGACGGACCCCAAGTCAACCCATGACATAATCATTCACTAACTAATTCAATAAACATGAAGAAATATAATTATAAACTCAGCGGAAGTCTAACTTAACGTAACAATAGAATGAACATCTGAAGCTGAATACGTGTCTAAGCCTGATAAGCCTCCAATCTGGACGAGCTGATGGGACAATACCCCCAACCAGCTCAATAATACTGAAACTGAAAATACAACAAAGATAACTGAAATCTAGTCCTCGAAAGATGAGGACTCACCAACCAAGAAGGTACTAACTCTGATAAGCGACTACGAACGGGACTGAACCTGAGAACCGGATCCTACATCATGAAATGATACAACATAGAAAGTATGCGGTCAGTACGTGGAATGTACCGAGTATGCAAGGTAATTAAAACCTATGAAGTAAATAAATCATTTAAAACATTCCATAACATATCGTAAGATTTTAAGTATAAATAGAAGGCTACATGCATTCATTCCGAAATCGTACTTTTATCATAACATGACCATACATAGCTTTAGAACATCATAATTGACTCGAATAACTCAAAGCTAAAACATAACATTTATATCAAAAGCTGAATAATGAGTCAATCCTTGATTTATGAACATACATGCATAAGTAATCATCATGAGTAATGAATATGGAAATCTGAGTGATATAGATAGTGAGAGACTCGTCACTTAACCAACATAACACGATAGAGCTTACGTGGTCCCAACTATCACACTCAAGTGGGTAGAGGGTGATGGATGATACCATGATATCGATACCAAGCTGAAGGACAATCGGGCCGAGGATAGCTCAGAAGGGAGGTCCCGATAATACAATAGTATCAACCTACGTTGGCGCATAGTTCTTCGGCATAGGGTAATCGTTCCTTAACCCGCTCAGTGCTAGACTCTTCTCCCAAAGCATGCAAAGCTCTACATCGTATATAATGAAGCTCAACATCGTCTTTTTGATGAAGCTGAACATGAAATCATGAATGACTCAACATCGTATGGAACGAAGCTCAACATTGTCTATTGACAAAGCTTAATAATGACATCATGCATAGACTCGACATCATATGAAAATGAAGTTCAACATTGTACTTCGACAAAGCTCAATAATGTTATACATCTCCATTATAAATTCATGCATATAAGAAGCTTTATTTTGAAATATACCACACGATCAATTATAGGTGGGAGCATATACTCCAAATCATGTGGTAAGCTACATATAGAAATATCTACTCAACATACAACAGGCTAGAATTCATTATAAAATTGGGAAATTTCACTTTAAATAATGCGGTAAGCTTATGTTGGGAAAATCATCACTTTAATCAACATGTGGGCGTCACCCAAAGCTCTATCATACTCGAATCCGATCGATTCATTTAGGAAACAACATAAAAATCACAGGTAGTTTTAGAAACATTCTTTTTATCATAAAGTTCATCATCATCACACATTTATCAAGAATCTCTTCCTTTATGAACTCTTCACCGATGGGAGTTTTAGATTCAAATTTTAGAAAACTATTTTATAAGTGAAAACGAGTTAGAATCCGCTCAAGCTTCATAAATCATCAATATAAGTACAATCTAATCATACACATGTATAGAGATTGAAAAATCATGCAATTGGGCAATACCCCATACTTATTCATAGACAATTAAATCACATTTGTTAGGGAATGGGCATGGGTGTGTAAGAAAGCACCCACTCATAGTCGTACATACCTGGGAATGGTGAATTCCAACACCATCTATTAGCCCAAGCTAAGATTCGAATGGAAACCTTGAGAATTCACCCTTATTCTTCTCCTTAAACCTCCAACCTTGCATGCATGAAAGTAATGGCCTAAGATAGGTTTCTCCCTGTTATAAATCCTCTAATACGAGCTTAAAACGACATAGTATAGGCCCTTAGAACTTAGAAATTACGGAAAAGCCCTTACTTAATTCGCTGAAAATAACCGTCAGGGGATCCTAACGAACGACCTAACGACTCATCACCTGGGCTCACAATCCGTTGGTTCGCTCATCAAGTTCACTGGATAATTGATCTGCCGAGGCTCCTAACGAGCGATATGATGACTCGTCCCCAGAGACCAAGAGTCGTGGTCACTTCCCATCAAGTACACTGGATCAATTTCACAATCTCCCTCTAGAACCACCCCACGTCTGACATGACGACTCATGGGGGCTGACCACGAGTTGTTACCTCACTCGTGAGAACCACTGTCCTTCCTTTCCCTCAGGCCTCCCCACGAGCCACTTTACGACTCGTGGGGTCTCCTTATGAATCATCCAATGACTCATCATGTTCCTGCAATATAATTTCACAATTCTCCATTTCAGCTCTCGAGTCCGATCTTTGAGCTCCCGGGGTACAATAGTTCAATATTTTATGTTGGTTGTTGGTTGTTGCTATTTTAGGTGTTACTTATTCAAGTATTTAATTTTTGTAAGTATATTATATAAATTTTTATTTTTCTTTATTTTTAGTCTTTCACCACTCTTATTAACATGACATCTTGGTATATATATGTGTGTTGAATGATGTGTATTCATATTTTTGTGATCTGTGTTTGAATTATAAAGGACCCCACTTGTGACAACACTATCATACTTGTGGTATATTTGGTAGTCTGGATGACCAGTGGAATAGTTGCAAAAATTATTAATCCCCCTCCCAAAACCCCTATTATGACCTCGTTGTTGTTTTTTATGCTTCCACGACTAATGAAGAGGAGGAACATCATGCTCAAAGAAGCGATATGGTAAAAAAAAAGTCCTGGAGCATATTGAATTAATGAGGGAGCAGCTTGATGAGTTTGTAATTTACCAACTAATTAGGTTCTTAAGAATGAGCTTTGGCTATGTTTTCAACTCATCTAGGAAGGTTTTATAACTTTTTCTTTGATTTTGCAGGTATTGGGCTCAAACAAAGAAATTAAAGGAATTGAAAAAAAAGAAAAGAAAATGCTTGAAGTAGAAGACCTGGGCTTCACAGGATTGCACCTGCGAAATGCAGGCCAAATTCAGGAGTGCACTGGGATGATGCTGAAGATCACCTGTGAAACGTAGGTGAGTACGTACGAAATGCAACAAGAACTGCAGGACACATCTATGTCCCTCTGAACCAGAGCTATGAGTGAACTTTGCCTCGCAGATAGGAACCTGCACTTGCAAGTGATACCGTGCTTAAAAGGGTTAAATTGTCCAGCTCTAGCACAAGGACATTTTAGAAGCTTCAAAGGGTAAAATGGGGATCCGTGCAACATCAAGAAAATAAGAATTTCACTAATTTGTACATAATTTAATGAGGGAGAAGCTTTATGAGTTTTCAATTCACCAACTCATTAGGCTCTTAAGAATGAGCTTTGGTTATGTTTTCAACTCATCTAGGAAGGTTTTATAACTTTTTCTTTGATTTTGCAGGTATTGTGCTCAAACAAAGAAAGCAAAGGAATTGAAAAAAAAGCAAATGTTGGAAGTAGAAGACCTGGGCTTCGCAGGATTACACCTGCGAAGTGCAGGCCAAATACAAGAGTGCACTGGGCTGATGTTGAAAAGCACCTGCGAAACGTAGGTGAGTATGTACAAAATGAAAGTGCAACTGCAGGACACATCTAGGTCCCTCTGAACCAGAGCTACGAGTGAACTGTGCCTCCCAGATAGGCACCTGCATTTGCAAGTGAGGTCGTGCTGAAAAGGGTTAAATGGTGCAGCTCATGCACAAGGACATTTTAGAAGCTTAAAAGGGTAAAATGGGGATCCGTGCAGCGTCAAGAAAAGAAGAATTTCACTATTTTGGATATAATTTTATGTAAGAAAAAAAGTACTTTTGATTAGATAATTTTTGTAGAGAGAGAATTATAGAGATCGGTAAGAGATAATCTTCTTCTTCATCATCTTTAATTTTATAGGGTAATAATTCTCCATTAAAGTATATCATTGAAGCTTAAATTTTCTATTCAATTATGAATGACAATGAATCTCGTATTGATTTATTTCTCTTATTTACATTCATGAGTAGCTAATTTGATTGCTAGAGGTGTGTTCTTGATATGGGTTTAGATATGATTCGGTGTTTTTAATTTAGTCTTAGAATCACTTATTATGCGTGAATGAACTGCTTTCTCTAAGTTTTAATGTAAATAATAATGGTTGTAAGCGTATCTTGTATTTACTTATCTTGGTTTTGCTTGAAAAAGGGAAGTAGGATATGGGTGAGAAAGCATTAGTAGGGATTTTAGTTTTGCAAATGTTTGTCGCGCTAGAAAGAGAGAAAACCCATTTTCATAACTCAATTTAAAGATTAAGGCTAGAAATAGCTTAAACTCTTCCCCAAGCCAATATGGGTAATGTGTTAATTGAGCTTGGGGTTTGAAAGAACCAAAGTAGAATATGCCCAAGTGGTCAAAAGACATCGTGAAGACTTGTCCATTGCTATTCATGTTAGTAGTTGATTTTTGAGACTTGTTGATTAACCATTATCCTATCGATGCCCTATCAATAGCACATCTCTAGTACTTGCTCTCATTGTTTCTTCAACTTGCATTACGTCATTTTGATATTGAGTAGAATCATATAGCGTTCTCATTTTTCCCCCAACATTTATTTTATGTATTGTTGTACAATAATGCTAACTAGTTTAGGTTGACATACAACTTTAGTACTATTCTATCACTATTCCTTGTGGATTCGACCCTGATTCACAAAGTTAGATAAATTACATTGCAAATGACCGTTTGCTCTTCATGAGAAGTGGATTTAGATGTTGTCAATTTTTACATCGTCGCGGGGGAATAGGCATTGATAGCCTGATGTAGCGGGTTCCATTCGCCTACCACCTATGGTAGGAAATGCGGTGTTTCATGTTACCAACACTATGTTACACTTACTACAAATGAAAGGACTCTTTGGAGAGCAACCAAGCTAAGACACTAATAGATACCTTCACAACTTTCTTGAAATCTGCCAGCCCTTCAATATCACCAATATTTTCCAAGAGTCATTTCGACTAAGGCTTTTCCAATTCTCATTAACGGGAGAAACTACTGTTTGGCTAAAGGAGCTACCCCCGAGGTGTATTAATTCTTAGCAAGAGTTGACAGAGGCTTTCTTGGATAGGTTCTTCCCTCCCTCGAGGGTGTTGTAGTTGGGGGATGAAATCACCAATTTTAGACAACTCCCAGGTGAACCCTAGCATGAGGTTTAGCTCCAATTCAAAAAGAAAGTTGCAATATGTCCAAACCATGGGTTTCCTAATGGAGTCCTTCTACAAAGCTTCTATAACTCACTTGACTTAGTAAATAAGTTTGTGGCCAATAATCTCGCTGGAGGGTCCTACATGGACCAAACATATGGATTGGCCAAAGCTCTCTTAGATCGGATGAAAAAGACGAACTGAGCATGGCATACTAAGGAAACTGAGGTGTCCTCAAGTGGTGCTAATTCCAACCTTCTTACACTTGGTGTCCTCAAGTGGTGCTGATTCCAGCCTTGTGACTGCGAGATGAGAAAATGTGATGAAGAAAGGGATTAGACCTTGGCTAAAATGATACCCATCTTGAGGTAATGACCAAGCATGTGATGGGGGCTGGTGCCAAAAGTGTAAAAACAATGGGAACCCAAGGCCACATGCAATATAACGGGGAGGCTTCACCTCCAAAATATGAAGAAGAGTATCAATATATTGCTAGCCAAGGGGGGGGGTTCTCGTCAGAGATATAAAGGTGCCAACCAAGGCCCTTGGCATCCTCGGGATGAGAATCAAGGTTGGATGAATTGTAATAGTCAAGGGTGGAATGATAGGAATAACAGACTAGGAAATCATGAAGCGAAGAGACACCATAGAAGTTCAAATCCATATTTTCTCCCCCACCAAGTTTGAGGCACCCCAATACAACCCAGAGTGAGTGATGTTGATGACTAAAATATAGAGGAGATATTGACAAGAGTTTTGAAGAAGGTTGAGTCCACGAATAGTGGGGTGAGGGAGATTAAAGGGGCGCTGTCTAACCTCACCCAAACAGTGAGTTGTCATTTGACTTCTATTAAGCATTTGGAGCTCAAATGAACCACCTTTCATCTCAAATGAATCCTTGGATGAAGGGAACCCTCCTAAGTGATACCGTACCAAATAAAAAGGACGGCCATTGAATGGTTATCGTCACTAGGAGAGATAAGACTGTGGCCAATGTGTGTGTGAAGGCCAAACAAGTTGTTGATCCAACAATACATGTTAACTGAAAAATATGGTGCCAAAAGCACCAAGTTGTGTTGATGATGAAAAGGAACATGAAGAGGGAGGAGTGGTTGTTACTCCAAAAGAGGTTGGTATTGAGAAAGAGGGCAAGGAGACTTCAAATGCACAAGGCCATGAGTCTAAGATCCCACCTCCTTACTGTCAGCGGTTTAAAAAAATAAAGAGGACAACCAGTTCCGAAAGTTTATAGATATGTTTAGCAAGTTATCCATCAACTTACCACTAGTTGACGCATTGCTCCAAATGCCAAGATATGCAAAATTCATGAAAAAGCTACTGAAGAAAAAGAAGATAGTAGATACAGGAACAATAGAGTTTTTGCATCACTGTAGTGCTATGATGGCTAGTACCATGATCCAAAAAGAGAGGATCCCGTAGCATTCACTATCCCTTGCACTATTGGGATGTGTATGTTCAACAAGGCATTATGTGATCTCAAGAATAGCATCAATCTAGTTCCTCTCATATTCTTTAAGAAATTTGGTTTGGGAATTCTCAAGCCTACAACGATGAGGTTGTGCATAGAAAATCATTCAATCACGTGTCGCATAGGTGTTCTTGAGGATGTCTTGGTCCGAGTGGACAAGCTCATTCTACCAGCCGACTTTGTCATGCTAGATTGTGACTTAGATATTGAGGTGCCCATTATCTTGGGGCGACCATTACTAGACATGGGAAGAGCACTTCTTGATGTGGAGCTTGGAGAATTGAAATTTAGAGTTGGTGGTAAAGAAGTCACTTTTAATGTATGTCAACCAACAACATCCCCAGATGAATGTAAGGTGATTCCAGTTATTGATGAGGACAAGGAGAAATGGAGTGAGTGTGAAGATAAATTAGATGTGTAGGATGATCCTCCAAATGAATAATGTGATGATAAATCCATAGAGCCACGACGTTAATTAAGGCACTTCTTGGGAGGCAACCCAAGTATTTTTAAACTTCAGTTGTTTTCTGTGTTGTAGGATGATTGGGTGAAAACCCATGTGAAAGAAAATAGAGGAAGGGCCATGTGAGACCTGCGAAATGTAGGTACTCATGTGAAAATTGCATCCCAGGTGCAACGGAGAACCAAAAAGGTGGGAGAAATTGAGGGGCTTCTTAACCTCACCTGTGAAACGAAGATGCCAACCCGCAAAATGCAGGTCTAGCCCAGTCCTAAGCCAGAATACCTAGAAACAATCTGAATAAAATGGGAGCACCTAACAAGCCACCTGTGAAACGCAGGTGCGCATCCGCTAAAAGCAGGTCAAGCGCTGGCTAGAAGAAGAGAACTGAGAATCATTGGACCAACCAACATTTGGAACTGCATTTTTTATGAGGGGCATACTTACGTACTTCTTAGCCATATTTTTCACATACTTTACTATGTTTTGAAAATAAATTATGTGTGTTTGCATGTGTTTATGTTATATATTTATCAAAAAAAGGCTAACGCACATGATGAGATACTTTCAGGGCTAATAATGATAGATTTGGGTTTATTTGAGGCTTTTGGATCGAATGTGAAGAAATTGGAGTGATCCAAGTCAAGATCATAGCATATAGCATTGCACTGTCACGCCCGCGCGACCAGAGGCACGAGGCGCCAGCATGTCAGCACTATAGCATGCACGAGGTGCCCTTCCTCCTGCGTGATGAGGCCCGCAATATGGCACGACTGAGGCACAATCGTACGTGCGGCGCGCCAAGCATGTTCAAACGACCAGCAGTGAATCCCACTTCAAGTAGGAAAAGGAGCTACAAGTCCAAATCAAATCCTTGAAGGTAAAATAAAAGCATAAACCTACTACTATAAATACCCTTTATTTCTTTGTAATGGAGAGGAAGTTGTGTGTGACGTTTTTGACAAGTCTTGGCATTATAAGTTTTAGTTCAGACATTCTTTGAGACAATTGTTGAATTGTTCTTCTTTGTTTTTGAAATAATCAAGTCCGTTTCTTCCTATCATCATTGTAAGTATTAAGTTATGCATTTGTATATAAATTTTACAATTTTATTTATAAACGTGATAGGAAAAAACCTCCACAATTAGGGTTGTGAGAACCATGGTGAATTAACAAACTAGAATTTGCACAGTGTGATTCTAAACTAATACTAAATGATTATATTGTGTTATCTTTATATTTAATGTTTCTTAATGGTGAACAACGTTAGGACATGCCTGAATTCTTTACTTTCTTGAGCCTACAGAGGTCAAGATTAGGAAAAGAGAATTACAAGAAAGCCTTGATCTTGATGATCATTGTATTAGCTTGAGCTGTTGTCGCGGGATAGTTATATTTAGGATAAATTGATAACGGTTAAATTAGAACCACTCATGAGACCTGTTCGGGTGTCTGGATGACTACACGGAAGTGCACGTGGTCGAACAAGTAGTAAGTGGCTCAAGTAAGCCAACTATCGATCCCACAGGGACTGGACTACGGGGCAAAATCACCTCAAGTGTCAATTTACTGTAACTCTAAAAATGCAGACAACAATGTAAAGAAAAGTTTTTA
>JACEIK010000100.1:94061-124976 GCA_018107945.1 Datura stramonium | reverse complement strand
TTCCTACCATTTACATGAGAATGTACAAACATTATTGGATAAACAAGGCAAAAACGATGCATTTGAGTATCACTTGGGCATATAAATATGCCCCAGATCAAGACCTCGCTCGATCATTGAGTATAGTTATCCAGTAGGGACGAACCATTCATTTTGATGACCATAGTTATTAGTTCTACAATAAAAGTATTGGGATAGATCACTAGTGTAAAACCCAAAGTAGTTATGAATCCATAGGGAATACTTACCATAGTTAATTGCATTAATTTGGATTTGACATTCAAATTCTCAACATTGTTATTTATTACTTTTACATATTCCCCTCTTAGGATATTATTGACTGAAAAACAACTCAAAAGCTTAAATACTAGCGTTCTTCTTTATCCTTCCATATTCCCTGTGGGATCGACTCCAACCTCTAGTTGGATTCTTTACTGACAATGTCCGTTTCATACTTCAGCAGGAGGTGTGAGTTTGAGCGTTATCAAAAAGTGGCGCCGTTGCCGGAGAATACAAGTTTAGGATTAGATTAACTACTTCTTTTTAACTTTTAGTGTTTATTTCCTATTTTTCATTTTTCTTTTTCTTTTCTGACGTGTTACAGTTTTGTGTGGTTAAACAAGTGGTCAAAATGTGACCACAACCTCAACAGGTATCTTGATGTACTCTGAGTAATCAAGATACCTATGTCGTGCCGCGATGTTAAATCAGGCGCTACTTGGGAGGCAACCCAAGATAATTTTTGATTTTTTTAGAGTTGATGTGTTTGTTCAAGTATGCAAGAATTAATTCATAAAAATCTAAAGAAATTTGGAGCAAAAACGGATAAAAAGCGGGAAAAAAAATTATAAGAGAACAAAAAAGAAACAATATATAAATCATTACATGTAATGATTGCCTCATGATGAAGCAATCATTACATGCCATGAGTAGTTGCAAAGGAAAAAAGAAAAGCAAAGAGATTAACATGAGAAGCTCACCAAGGAAGCAGCAAGCAGTGTGTCGCGCAGCTAATTCTACGCATTATCACGCGCGACGCAAGGTGCCAATTGCAAGCCAAAAATAATTTCCCAATTTATTTTGGGCATAATTTATTTTGTGTGGTATTTTTTCTACACTTATAAATACTTTCTAAAAATATTTTGGAACACAATTTCTAATGATGGAGATTACTTGGAGATGGAAAAACTTTCTCTTGCCCCCACAGACGACGAGGAGTAGAGGCCCAGGGAGTTCTTCTTTCACTCTGTTACTTTATGCATTGTTGTTTTAGCACTGGGGATAGTGTGACTAAAAAAGTGTGGGGTGAGAGAAGTGAACTTCATATTACTATGCATGCCTTAATTGCTAAATTTGCACATGGTAGGCCTAATTTTTTTGAGATATATGACTTATCTTGCATGCTTGTTTGCTTATAGTATTTTTTTAAAATTTATTTTATTTTGGGTTCCTCAAGTTTTTATTTTCAATACTTTTTGGGTGGATAGTCCCTTAGAACCGACTAAAGAGTCTAGATTTTTTATTTTTTTATTTTTAGTCATTGAGTCATGACTTTGCCTGATGATAGATGGATGGATGACGACCATCATAAGGGTAAATTAGTCGTTAGGAAGAACAAGAACTTGGACCTTACAAATGCTAGGTGCTTCACTTAGGTATTATTGAGACTTTATTAAATTCACTCAAAAATATATGAAAAAGGGTAGAACACTTAGTCTTTTGGAACTTTGCTCTTGTTCTTGAAAAGAAACAAATGGGCTTAACCATGTTATGCATACAATATTAATAAATGTGTTTATGTAATCTTGATTACCATTTAAAAACCTTTTTGTGCCAATATGAGAAATTTTTTATATACTACGTGCTTGCAAATTGATGTCAAGAACTTGCCCAGTGTGTGTGCAAAAGGAAATAAGAATGATGGATTTAGGAAGTGATATAAGCGTTTCTTTAGTAGCCTTATTTTTATCATATTTTACCTACCTTGATGTGATTATCCTAGTTAGCCATTTTGAGCCTTAGCCTATTCTTTTGATAGCCATATTACAAGCTTAAATCCCTTTTTGTTCTATAGATTTGTATTTGATCCAAATGACTCCTAGAGCACTTTCATTGATAAATCTTGCATGAAAGGAGCTTAAGTGGAAAAATGAAGGGAAAAATAAAGTGTGGAAATTAGAAAAAAAGAAAAGGGTGAAATTTGCTAAACAAGGGAGGTAATATTAGTGGGAAAACAAAGAGATGAAAGAGCTTTGAAAAGAAAAAAAATTATGATAAAAAAAATATGTGAATGGGCTCAATGTTGCAAAAAAAAATATCCCCGCTAGTCACCTAAGTTGAAAATAAAATTGAAAATGAAAGGAAGTATAAGGAGAAAAATAGGATATTGAAGAAAGCGCTAAAAATCAAAGTGTTGTAAAGTATTAAAGTGCTAGGGAGCTTAGTCACTATCTTGGCCAAATAGTTCCTACCCGTCCCTTAGCCTTCATTACAACCAAATTTAAGTTCTAATTGATCCTTGATTCATAATTCTATATTAGGGGAGTATGACATTCAGGGAAAGCCTATGGGTCGTTTTTTGCATGCATATTGAGTTCTTTGGGAGAGTGAGCAGAAATTATTTTATTTATGCCAAAATTTATATTGACTCATATCTTATGTGAGAAAGAGTATCTCACAAAATTTTGAGGGGCACAATGGTAAGACTTTGGTAAATCTTGATTGCTAAATTACATATAATTCATGTAGGCTAAAAATATGTCTTGGTGAGTTAGTCTGCAAAAAGATAAGTGATTTCAAATTTTGACATTTTAATGTTGATCATATATGCATGCGAGTGAATTATTTGAGATTCATTGATTTGTCTCATGATCCTAACTGCAAGTATACCTGCTTGTACGCGGAATTTTGTGCCAAAATTTGAGAAGGGAAGTAGTAGATTGTTCTAAGATGAACAATAGTTTAAGTGTAGGGTGTTGATGAAGGGCGTATTGACGCACTTCTAGCCATATTTTTCCCATACTTTACTATGTTTTGAGAACAAGTTATTTGTGTTTGCATGTGTTTGTGTTATATATTTGTGAAAAAAGGCTAACACATATTATGAGATGCTTTTAGGACTAATAATGATAGATTTGAGTGTATTTGAGGCTTTTGGATCGAGTGTGAAGAAGTTGGAATGAACCAAGTCAAGATCATAGCAAATAGCACTGCATTGTCACTCCCGCGCAATCAGCAACACGAGGCACCAGCACTGTTGCATGACCAGAGGCGCGAGAAGCCAGCATGTCAACACTATAGCATATGCAAGGTGCCCTTCATCTTACATGATGAGGCCCGCGACGTGGCACGACTGAGGCACCATGGCATGTACGGCGCGCCAAGCATGTTCAAACGGCCAACAGTGAATCCCACTTCAAATAGTAAAAGGAGATACAAGTCAAAATCAAATCCGTGAAGGAACAAGAAAAGTATAAATCTACTACTATAAATACCTTTATTTCTTTGTAATAGAGAGGAAGTTATGTGTTACTTTTTTTTGACAAGTCTCGGAATTATAAGTTTTAGTTCACGACATACTTTGAGACAATTTTTGAATTCTTCTTCCTTGTTTTTGCAATAATCAAGTCAGTTTCTTCCTATCATCATTTTAAGTATTAATTTACCCATTTGTCTATCAATTTTACAATTTTACTTATAAACGTGATAGGCTGAAACCTGTACAATTAGGGTTGTGGGAACCATGATGAATTAAGAAACTAGGATTTGCACAATGTGATTCTAAACTAAAACTAAATGCTTGTATTGTATTCTCTTCATATTTAATGTTTCTTAATGGTGCATAATGTTAGAACATGCATAAATTCTTTATTTGCTTAAGCCTATAGAGGTCAAGATTAGGAAAAGAGAATTACAACAAAGCCTTGATCTTGATGATCACTGTTTTAGCTTGAGTTGTGGTAGCATGATAGTAAAATTTAGGATTAATTGATAAGGTTAAATTGAAACCACTCATGAGACCTCACCCGGTGATTGAGTATAGTTATCCAATAGGGGCGAACCAGTCGTTTGGATGAACCTTAGTTATCAGTTCTACAAGTTATGTATTGGGATAGATCACTAGTGTAAAACCCGAAGTAGTTATGAATCCATGGGGAATACTTACCTTAGTTAATTTCATTAATTTGGAATCAACAGTCAAATTCTCAACATTGTTATTTATTACTTTTAAAAATCCCCCCTTTAGGATATAATTTACTCAAAAGCTTAAATATTAGCGCTCTTCTATATCGTTTCATATTCCCTATGGGATCGACCCCAACCTCTAGTTGGGTTCTTTATTGACAACGTCCGCTTCATACTTCAGCAGGATGTGTGAATTTGAGCGTTATCAGTTCTACAGGTGAACTCCTGCGGCCACAGGTCCAACACAGGCTCAAGTATGCATGGTCATTTAAATATTGACCGACCCATTGACTTACCTGACCCATGGCCAACCCAACTGGTTGAAATTCTCCTTCACATCCAAGAACCCACCTTTTCTTCATCTTTTTACCTTCCGCATGACGTCCATTACTACACTTTTCCATTTTTCCCACTACTCCATTTACTTCCACCTTTAAACCCCCTTATCCACTCACCTTCCTTCCATCTATAAAAACCCATTCATTTTCACCAGTTTCTTCAACACCTCTCAAACTACTCTCTCACTAAAGCAATAGAAGTTCAAGATTTTGGGTTGGCCTTTGTTGAACAAAAACTCCAAGCTCTAAATTTCTTTAATACTCTCTTCTAACTTGGTTTATGTACCTCTCGCTCTTGTTTTTCTTTATATTTTAAGGTGTTATTAAAAAAGAGAGCATGTTAATTTCACAATTTTCTTGACCCATGTTCCCCATTACCCATCTTGCGTTTCTCATTCTTTGAATAGCTTTATTTATTGTGGGTATGGTGGGGGAGTTAAAATTGCAAAATGTTGGTAGAACTTCTTGTGTTAATGCTCTATCTCTTGCATATGCCCTATGTTTTGGAATGTAGTTGGGGTGAAATCTGAGTAAGCCATATTCTTGAAATGCACGATTTTTCCCAATGATAGATAGGTTTACATCTTTCTTAAGGGAATATCTTCATTTTTGTTCTTTTGATCTACTTATATTTGACATTATGATGTGTAGATAAGTGTAGTAGTTGAGTTATCGATTCGCTATAATGTGTTGGTTTGAGAACTCGACATTTTCTCATGATAGACGGGGTAATGTCCATCTTAAGGGAAGGCGTTGAGTGGTCCAAATATTTTGTGGTTTGTCTAATTGGTCTATTGATATTTTGGGGAAGTCTTACTACCTGCTAGATGTATTATGATCATATTTGTACAAAAATGGCTAATTCTTGAGCAAGAAATGTAATGCAATCCACTGCCAAGCACCTACGAGTTCCAGGTGTAGAACTGCGAAACGCAGGACCTGGCACAACTGAGTGTTTGATGCTTCAGGCCACAACCAACCACATGCACTATAGCTGCGAGCCGCGGATCACGACCTACAAATACGCAGGTCAAGTGTAGGGGACAGGCTTGTTGGCTCAGTGTTCTGTCGTACCCTACAACACACCCGCGAATCACGAATCTCAACCTGCGAAATGAAGGTGCTGCCGGTTATTGATTTTAATGCTTCATTTTGTTTGTCATCAAATATTTTTATTTTTATTCCTTAGCTTTGCATAGTTGTCTCCTTTCCTTTTCATTTATGAAAAATACAAAAAAATAGTTGGTTTGTGGAACTAACATTGTCTTGTAGAATCATGACTTCTTCTAGGCAAGCCAACAAAGAAAAGGAACATTCCTCCTCAAAGAGAAAGGGAAAGGGAAAAGTCAAAGCAACCCAAGCTCCCACCAACACTAGGGATGCTATTATCTACTGTGTGCACGACATGAAAATGCACTACATCATATGCGTGGAGAGACGAATCACCACTGAAAAGTGCTTCAACTTTTCTAGGTTGGATAATGACTTCCTCAACATCTATGCTCAATTCACCGACAGGTAGTGGCACATGTTCACAGATCCTCTACCCAAGTATTACCTAATCTTGTGCTGGAGTTTTATGCTTCCTACCAAGCAGGGAAAAATGCAATGAAGCACAAAGGAAAGGTCAATGATTTCCCTTGCCTCCACTCAGTCAAGGTTTAGGGTATAGAAGTGGACATTACTCCTGACGCTATCAGTACCATCATTTAGGAGGATGACATTGACTCAGGGACAAAATTTTTCGTAAGGGGGTGGCTAAAGATTAACAGTTTGGTTGGGTGGCATGAATTATCACTAGTAGTCAGCCTATATGAGCCACTATGAGGGGCGAAATTGCACGACAGGACCTGAAGTATGAGGCCAAGTTGTGGCTTGAATTTATATGAGGCCACATCACGCCGTCTAAGAATGATCAATGGGTGAACCTTGAAGCAGGCGATACTCATTGTCTACATCATGTATAGGGTGCCCATTAATTTTGGAGAAGTGGTGGATACTCAAATAAAGCGTTACGCCAGAAAACAGGTGACTTCAATGCAATACATTGTTCTCATTAGACAATGGTGTCTCAAAGCAGGAGTTATACTGTTCCCCGATGAATCCCCAAGATCTGCTACTGGTGTCATCATTCTTGACAGAAAAAGGGATGTGGATACACCGAAAAGAAAAAGAAAGCGGATGCAAGCACGTGACCCAACCAAGGGCTCCACCATACATGAAATCAATAAGTCCCTCTTTGTCCCAGATCTCAATGAGCCAAACCCTGAGATGTTAGGGCATGCATCCGAAGAGGCAACACCCTTTGGGCCTTCACCGCCTCCTTCTTCCTCAAGATGAAGTTGAATTTAAAAGCTAGCAGAAATGACAAGATCCCATGAAAACCAACTCCAAATGTTGGCCCAATAGCTACCCGATCATATAAAAAGGTCGATGAAGAATCCAATGAAGGATGTCTTCAATAGCATGAACAAATAATGCTCCCGTGTGGATATGGTCGAAGGAGCAGTTTCCTCTCTCCAAGATTATGTGAGAGAGCTCCAAAGACAAGGCGCTGATGGCTAACTCCGACTTGAGCTTCATTGATATGGCCATGGCTACCTCCTCAACAACCGAAGGACCAATTGATGATTTATTTGCGGACTTTGAGGAGGAGGATTGAGCCAAGAATGGAGGAGACAATGAATATAATGAGGAGGCCAATGTTGATTTTTGATGAGTAGGCAGATTAGGGAGCTCTTACCCATCCTTGTTTTTAATTTGAATATTAGGGACAATGTCTATTCTTAGTTGGAGGTTGGATGTGACTTTATTATTAGCTGATTATTAGCTTTTGTGCCATTGTCGGTCTTAAAATTTGTTTTTATGCTTTTGATATTGTTTCTTAGATGAATTAATGCCCTCGTCAGGCTAGTGTTAAAATGGATTTGCAGTATAGAGAATATTAGGGTGCCATTAATGGTTCAATTCTACTTTGCTAAGTTATTTGATGACACACATTTAAAAAATTCGCCTTTGTCTATAGTAGATTAGCAATAAACTCTAACAGTTTTTTTATATAACGGTTCTTTTACAAGGAGAAAAAATTCTCTTTCTTTTCTTCTGTGTAGAACTGGGTGGCACTTCCCGATGATAGATTAAGAGGCGACTTTCTTATGGAAAAATGTCATGTCTAGAGTCTTTTTGAGTCTTTTTGTTGCATTTTCTTTAAGAGGTACCAATAGAAAATTTTTATTGGCTTTGCAAAAGAATTTTGAGAAAAAAAGGTACTTGAAACTTCAAATTGAGTAGTCTCTTGTTATGAGTTGTTCATTCCTAGATTAGCTTTTTGATTAACATGTTAATTTGTCTAAATTCATACCTTTGGTGTAAATTTTGTAAGTATGTAAACTCCTTGGTTTGTGATGCCTTGTGTGATAAGATATTTAGTTGAATTCTTGTGTATGTTGAATTTTCTATAACTTTCCCTAAGTTTTACTCAAATTTATATAATAGATGTGGTTCCACTTGAAACATGATCTTAGGCATTCTTCGGATAAGCCACTTCACCCAAAATGATCTCCTTGAACATCTATCCTAGCTAACAAATGTTTGAGCCTTTGACCCTTATCGTTGGAAACCACAATACAAGCGTAGTACCCTTTTTTAATCCCTCTCTTGGCGCCCATCTTCCCTAAATGCTAAAATTGAAAGAATAGAAAATGGGGCTTAAATCCAAAAAATGTGGGGAGAGATAAGGAATAAATGAGGCAAAAAACTAAGTTTGGGGGTTTTCAAAAAGGGAAAGAAAATGTGAGATCCAATGAGAGGTAGTAACAAATTATGATAAGATGAAGAAAATGATTGATTGAAAATCCTTAAACATAAAAACAATGCTTGAAAGGTGATACCTCTTGCTAATATAAGGCTAATTGTGGTTTCAAAAGGAGATATGAGGAGGATATTTGATAAAGAATGATAATAAGGAATAAGGAGAGATAAGGTGGGATGAGCTCATCATTGGAGTGGAATGTTAAAAGAATGTGTTCACAAAAGACATCAGGAAGGTTCTAGTCACTAGAGCTAAACAATTGTCCTGCCTTTACACCTAGCCTTCATGATAACTCATAGGTACTTGGTGATTTTGAATATAACAACATTACATTAGTAGAGAGATACATAAAGGACAAGACTATGAGTCAATTTTCATGTATTTTAATTTCATTGTGAGAGTGAGTGTATTTGTTCTATCTTATAATCCCTTTGTGTGAAATACATGAAATGTGAAAGGGAATCTCTCTTTATGTGAGTGGCATTCTTTCTTTGGGGTACACGCTTAAATATATTCTAAATTAAAAATGTGATTGAGGCAAAGCTGCAGCGAACATTAAGTTAAACTTTGAATGTAAGTTATCAATGACGTGAGATGCTACCTTGAGCTTTTTTTGATGAACTGAACCTCTTTTTGGAATGAAAGAAAATATTTGTGCTAATGTGCCAATAACTTGTGGAGTTCTCTTGAGCTAAGTGCATCTTTTTTGAGTCCTATCTTTGTCTTGAGTCGGTGTGTGAATTTTGGGGTTGTCCTAAGTTCTAGTGGCCCCTTGTATGCAACTCTTGTGTTTCATCATTCTTAAGTCAATTTTGCATTTGTGAAGAGATCCCTTACTCGAGGACAAGCAAGGTTTCAAGTTTGGGGGTTTGATGAGCTGCTAATTTACCAACTCATTAGGCTCTTAAGTATGATCCTTTGCTATGTTTTCAACTCATCTAGAAAGGCTTTATGCATTTTTCTTTGATTTTGCAAGTATTGGGCTTAAACAAAGAAAGCAAAGGAATTTAACAAAAAGCAAATGCTGGAAGCATAAAACCTCGCTTAGCAGGATTTGCACGTTCAAAACGCGGGCCATACGCAAGAGTGCACTGGGCTGATGATGAAGAGCACCTATGAAATGCAAGTGAGCACCTACGAAATGCAGGTGCAACCGCAGGACACATCTAGGTCCCTCTGACCCAGAGCTGCGAGTGAACTGTGCCTCGCAGATGGGGACCCGTGAAATGTAGGTGTCGTGCATGTGAGGCCATACTAAAAAGGGTAAAATGGTCCAGCTCTGGCAAAAGGACATTTTAGAAGCTTCCAAGGGTAAAATGGAGATCCATGTAGCATAAAGAAAAGAAGATCTTTCCTATTTCATACACAATTTTATTTTAGAAAAAAATATTTTTTGATTAGCTAATTTTTGCAGGGAAAGAATTGTAGAGAGAAGTAAGAGTTAGTCTTCTTCTTCAATTTTGTAGGGTATGAATTCTCTATTGATGTATACAATTGAAGCTCAAATTTACTATTCAATTATGAATGTGAATGGATATCTTATTGATTTAATTCTTTTATTTATATACATGAGTAGCTAATTTGATTGCTAGAGGTGTGTGCTTGATGTGGGTTTAGATTTGATTGGGGTGTTATTAATTTAGTCTTAGAGTCACTTATTATGCATGAATCTAATGCTTTCTCTAAGTTTTAATGCAAATATTTATGGTTGTAAATATAGACTGTATTTACTTATCTTGGTTTTTCTTGAAAAAAGAAGAAGTAGGATATGGGTGAGAAAGAATTAGTGGTGATTTGAGTTTTGCAAATGTGCGGTAGAGCTAGATATATCCAAAACCCATCTTTATAACTCAATTTAAGGATTGAGGCTAGAAATTGCATATTTTTACCCAAGCCAATATGTGTAATGTGTTAATTGAGCTTGGAGTTTGAAAGAACCCAAGTAGAATATGCCCAACTGGTCGAAAGACATTGGGTATAGACTTATCCATGGCTATTCGTGTTAGTAGTTGATTTTTGAGACTTGTTGATTAACCCCAATTAATTCGATTCCCATTAATAGCACATATCTTGTACTTGCTCTCATTGTTGCTTTCACTTGCATTACATCATTTGATATTGAGTAGATTCATATAATGTTCTCAATTTTTCCCCAACATTTATTTTATGTATTGTGGTACAATGATTCTAACAAGTTTAGGTTGACATACAACTTTAGTAGATCTATCCCTATTCCCTATGGATTCGATCCCGACTCATAAAGCTGGGTAAATTATATTGTGAATGACCATGTACACTCTTTCCTAGTGAGAAGTGGATTTGAACGTTATCACAACTTATTGATCAAGGAATAGCCTTAGAAAGGATGAGAGTCAAGCTCGTAGAGATGATGGATGAGTTGTAACTTGTAATGATTTGCAAGTCACAGTCTTTGTCAATACTCAAGATGAACCTTAAGTGGAAGAAAAAAAAGCTCAGAAAAGAGATACACCAATTTGAGTCAAATATCCATGACCTGTAGGTTCTTTTGACTAAAAAAGTTGAGGCGTCTGAGGCCCAACTATAATATGTTGCCGATATTAACCAATGCATGGAATAGGAAGAAGGATTCCAATCATTAGATTTTTCTTTGTTGGTTGATGTTTATTTTGAGGAGGTGGATAAAAGTGAAGATTTCAATCATAATGCAATCTTGGAGTTAGAGAATATTGGTCCTTATTCTAAAAACATTGTGTTTGGTTGGCAACCTAGAAATAGTGCCTTCCCAGGCTATGGAGAGATGTGTAGAAGAGGAATAATGCCTCTATATTCTAAAATGTATTATGCCAAAGACACTCAATGACATCCCTCACTTAAGACAAGAAGTTCAAGATGCAACATATATTACTTGGTCCCTTCATGTTTATACCACCACCCCTTGAGCATAATGATGTTGGGCATATTTTTATGCCTATTTGGCATACTTTTACCCATATTTTACCTTGTTTTGAGTTTATTATCCTTATGAAATGTATAATTTTATGATTATGTGTGTTAAATGAGCTAAAAAGTGTTTTTAGATAATTTTAGAAGGTAATCAATGGAAATAGACTCAAAAATGACCTAAGGTGTGAAGAAAGATGAATTCGAGAAAAGTTGGTCTGGTGAGATAGCTGGTGTGGCGTGCCAGCTTCTGAACTTTAGAGAAAATTTCACTCGAGATGGTGTGTTGGATGGTGAAGTGCGCAGAGCCCAAACTTCAGAAGAATTTTGATCAACACCTTAGTGAGATGGTTAGCGTGGCACGCTAGAGGCATTCTTGACAAGGAAAATTTTCTAACACTCGGACGCAGTGAGTGGTATGGCGCACCTGACCCTATAATGCGTAGAATTTGAATAACACCTTGGCAAAATGGTTGGTGTGGCGCGCCAGAGGCTGAATGTTAGAGCAAATGCAAGGCACAGTCTGGCAAGATGGATGGTGCAGCTTTCCAAGGGCTGTCCGGGAAGGAATTTCAAGTCTAAAAGTTGAAATTTTCAAGGATAAAAGAATCAATTGATACCTTGTCTATAAAGATTATATCTAGGGCATTTTGCGAGGGGAATCCATCAGTCGTTGATCATTTTGTATGCAGTCTTTGGGGGAAGATATAGAAATTCATTTTCTTCAAGGGTTTCTTCTTACTTTATGCTTTTGTTAATTCAAATTATGATTTCTTTAGTTTTCCTCTTGAACATGAGTGGCTAAACTCTTGTTCTAGGGTTTTGGCCATAGCGGATTGTTAATTTTTAAATACTCTTTTATGCTAGACTTTAATTCTTCATTCAATATTGTTTATGCTTATTTTTTTTAATTGATTTTTCATTAGCCTAATCATATTGTGAATATTATCTTTTGCTCTTGGTTAAACTGGGGTGAGGGAACTAAAAGGTTTAAAAGCAAGCATAGAATGGGTTTCAATAATCTTGTTTCAAGAGTTCAAGAGTTGATTTCTTTGTTGAGGATATCAATATACCCTTCAACCTTGTTCACTAGAAAACTAGTATCTTCAACTATCATCTCATGTTTCTCCTGCAACCATAGGGTGCATGAGATAGTTCTTGGATATTCGAAAGAATTGCCAAAAATAGGATCAAAACTTGCAACTAGCAATCTTAGAAGAGTTTAGTCTAGTATAACTGAGTCCTAAAAACTCAACCTGAAAGCAAAAGTTCCAAGATCCTAGATTCTCATTGTCATTTGAATTATAAAGATATGTGACTACGATTTCAGTTCTTTAGTTTAATTTACATTTCAAGTTAGTAGAATAATCTACAAAACCATTTTCCCATTTTACCTGTGTTTATTAGAATAGTGAAATAAACTGTTAACCTTAAGCAATTAATCTAACAAGTCTTTGAGTGATCGATATGGGGCCTTCACTGTCCTATATTACTTGACGACCACACCCGCTTGTATGATCTTGGCAACATCAAGTTTTTGGTGCCGTTTTTGGGAACTTGCCGACGGATTAATTATTTATAGGTTAGGATTTTCTTTCCGATATGCGCATTTTACATTTGTTTAGGGTTATTGAGAATTTTAGGTGGTGTTTGCTTAGTATATGCTAGCTACTAGAAGTCAGGGAACACCCTTGACTCAATTTGATCTTGAAATCAAGAGAACTTTTCGCAGGTTAGCTATGGCAAAAAATCATAAGCAAGCACAGGGAATCAACTAGGACAGGAATCCAGTGATAAATTTTTCTTAACTAAACAAGGAGAATACTTCTAATGTGATCATTAAGCCGGCCATCACTAGAAATTTTGAGTTGAAGGAGGGAATTGTGCGGTTGGTTTAAAATACTTGTTAATATCAAGGCAAGCCGCATGAGGATCTCCACTGACATTTGATGACATTCTTGGAACTTAGTGAGAACTTTCACTATCCAAATATTTCAGATGAATATGTCAACCTTACTTTGTTCCAGTTCTCATTAATTAGTGAAGCAATAGAGTGGCTTCAGAATGAGCCAGTTGGGTCCATTACTACATGGAAGGCTCTTTCCAACAAGTTTATAGAATCAAGTTTTTTCTCATTGACGAGAACGAAGGAGTTTAGAGGAAAGATCTCAGGATTCATGNTATGATTATGTATTTTGTCTCAAGTCATGTTCTACATGGAAGGCTCTTTCCAACAAGTTTATAGAATCAAGTTTTTTCTCATTGACGAGAACGAAGGAGTTTAGAGGAAAGATCTCAGGATTCATGCAGAGAGATGGTGTGACCCTAACTCGGGCTTGGGAAAGATACAAAGGATACTTAAGAGATTGGCCATACCATATGCAACCGAAGGAGATTAATGGGCACAACTTCATTAAGGGGTTGAAGCTAGAGTCTAAGATCTTACTGGATGATATATCACAGGGGCAAATTTTGTTGAAAAGCTATGATGAGGTAGAGGCTTTGTTAAATCTGATGTCGCCTGAGAGACAAGATTATCAGGATTCGGGTAGAGGATTTACAACATCTAACGTGCCAGGGAAGCTTAAGGTTTATGTTGTAGCCGCACTCAGGGAAGACATTAGTCAGTTGGTGAATGTGATCGGTAGGCCAGTGACCACACCGGCTGCAACCCAAGTTCATTAGGTTCAACAAGTTCAGACTCCACCTCCATCATGTGAGGTGTGTGGAGAAGGCCATGTTGTCACGACTCGAATCTACACCCTGGACATGACACTGTGCTTAGAGCCACAAGTGATCCCAAGCTAACCCATGGCATAACATATTACTATGTGATTTGTGTCAAAAAAAAACTTGAGCAGACGCTAACTGAATTGAAAAACCTTTACTGGATGCTATATCACAGCGGCAAATTTTGTTGAAAAGCTATGATGAGATATAGGCTCTGTTAAATCTGATGTTGGCTGAGAGCCAAGATTATTAGGATTAGAGTAGAGGATTTACAACATCTAAGGTGCCAGGGAAGCTTGAGGCTTATGTTGTAGCGTCACTCAAGGCAGACATTAGTCAGTGATCGGTAGGCCAGTGACCACACCGGCTGCAAGCCAAGTTTAGTAGGTTCACCAAGTTCAGACTCCACCTCTATCATGTGAGGTGTGTGGAGAAGGCCATGTTGTCACGACCTGAGTCTACACCCTAGACACGAAACTTTGCTTAGAGTCACAAGTGATCCAAAGATAACCCATGACATAGCATATTACTATGTGATTTGTGTTTAAAGAGAAAATTGAGCGTAAGCTAACTGATGGAAAAACCTTTCATGAATAAATAATGAAATAGGTTGCATTAAAATAACTAGATAAACACTGGTTACAAGCTGAACATGCTAACTCTGCACTGTCTGAAAGCCACTACTAACTGATGAGCTGCTGGGACAAGCCCCTAGCTAACTCATAAATCTAAAAACTAAAACAAAGTAAAGGAACTGAAATGAAGTAGATAACTTTATTCCATGTAAGATGAGGACTCACCACTGACAGCTGACCAAGTCCAGAATGTATCTAACTGCAGGGCTGAGTCTGAGTACCTGAATCTATATCATAAAATTATATAGCAACAGAGTATGTGGTGAGTACTTCGAAGCTACTGAGTATATAGGAAACACAACTGAAATTTAAAACATACTAATAATTTGAGAAGAAGTTGTTATGAATACATAGCTGAATGCATAAGTTGAGATTTAGTATAGTGACCTTATTTGAGATGCATAAATGTTGACACGATGTATTATTCTGAAAACAGTTAATAAATATTCAAGTAAAACTAATTTAAGGGTCATGTGCATGTACTGAAAATTGAATCTGTTATTATAAAAAACTACAACTAACATAAACTATATTAGACCAAATCTAAAACTGTACTAGACAAGGAGCTGTAGTTGTATTATAGGAGAGCCTATTAACTAACATATACTCACGTGAGCTAGAGTGGAGTTCAATATATACACCCCATCAAATAAAGACCACTATACCTTACCAAGGTATAGTGGTTGGATTGTGTGATCACAAACTAAAAAACCCATTCAGGCTAAAACCTACAGTGGCACGTAGATTTGGGAGTCTAGGTGTACTAGAACCTCGACCCACTCGATGCTAAGTTGTAATACCATGAAGGTTACTAAGACTAGACCTGAAATTTGGTACGTGTTCAGCAGACAAAAAGGAAAATGTTTCACAAGATGACTCATGTTATGAGTTGTTACAAGAAGGTATGACTCATAGGAAGTGTCGTGGTTAGAATCTACAAAAGGTGTTTAGTGACAACAAATCAAGATATGACTCATGGGATCATTTCATGAGTCGTCGGATGAACCACGGTTGGAGGAATGAGTTACCTTAGTTAGAAAGTATGAGTCGTTGTACGACTCGTTGTGGGAAACCTTGGATCAATGTATGATTCGTTAAAAGGATGGAGGAGCTAAATTAGTGAACTACGAGAGCAAGCCATGATTCATAAGTTGATGATATGGCGTGTAGTCAGTAGTCGTAAGGTATCTCTTGTGTATCAGATTTGGAATGAACGAGTCAGGGTACGACTCGTAGTTTGAAACAATGAGTCGTGGACTACACCCGTGAGGAGGAACTAAGGACCTTGCAAGCAGTGACTATGGGTGGATCTAACGACTCATAGGTTGGTGGTACGAGTCATGGTCTGATCCATGAAAACATCAGAAAAGTCAGGGAAAATAGTGATGACTACGGATGGTAACCATGGGTCATGATATGGACGTACGACTCGTGGTGTGAGTCGTGACATCTGGCAGACTAAAATTTTCTGCAATTCAAATAAGGGCATTTCCATAATTTCTGAGCTCCTAAGCCCTAAACTATGTCGTTTTAAGCTCTGTTAGGAGGGTTTTATGAGGGTTTAGCCTATTCTAACCCATTACCTTCCCATTCATGCAAGTTAGAAGGTTCCTTTGAAGATCAAGCTTAGAAATTCTTTAAGTTCTTCCCTAAATCTCTTGGGCTTTCAAGGAAGGGTGTAGATTAAGTTTGCGTACGTATGTAAGGCCATGAATGAGAGTTTCCCACTCTCATGCCCAAATCTCTCTTCAAGTTCATGAATTCAAGTATTAATTAAAGTGTATGGTCATATGGGATTTTAACCCAAATTTATGAAATTCTCCATGATTCATATATGAGTCAATTCCTTTCATGTTTCAAAGTAGGTTTTAAGGTTAACATGAAGATTTTATGCATGTTCTTAATTACAAATTCATGAGTTCAAGTTTTGGAAGATTTTTTCCAATTATGCAAGTTTATGAAAACATATCATTTATGGTTGATGGTTTCAAGTATGACGAAATATCTAACATGTATGTATGTTTGCAGATTACCCATGAACATATTTATGATTTTACTTATGATGTCTATTTCATGCAAGCATGATGTTAAGATTTTGGCAAGCCCACTCAAGTTAAGCATGATCTCATGATTTAGACAAGGCTAATAAGTTCAGGAATCTCATGTTTTGGAGTCAAGACTCCACATATCTAAAACATTAAGTTATGTTTTGATATATGATTATATGAGTATTATATATGTTTTGGGAGTTGTGTTATAGAACCGAGTAAGCTAGTGGTTCCATGGTTCCCGAGTATCATAAACTACGCGCCAATATAGGTATACTTTGGGGCCTCTCAAGAGAGCATTTCCCCGGCCCAAGGGCACACCATGATATCACACATTATACAATCCTTTGCCCTGGCAAGGCTCAGGATGGCCCTCCTCCACGTGGTCAACAATGGGATCATCATGCGCTCATACATGGTAGTTGTCGGTTAAGACGAGTATCTCGTTGTTCCTTATGATTCTAGTATTGCATATACTGTAAGATAATGTATCAATTTTTCAAAAGGTTTGATCCAAGGATCAGTTTGTGAGCATTTACCTATGACTTCATATATAGCAAGCCATATACACTTACTTCAATTTATGTATATTCATGTTTTCAAATATCATCATGCAGCCTTTACTCTTACAATCTTATGATGTTATGATTTAAGATATGCAGGATTTCAGTTTTTACTCACTTAGACTATTTTACTTACCTTGAATACTCAGTACATTGCAAGTACTAACTGGATACTCTATGTTGTATCATTTAATGATACATATTCAGACATTCAAACTCAGACTCGCATTAGCTAGTCTTTCGAGTTTATCCCAATGTTGTTGTTTGTGATTCCTCATCCTTCAAGGACCCTCAGTTAGTTGAGCTATGTTATTTTCAGTTTCAGACTTATAGTGAGCTAGTCGGGGTGTTTTCCTATCAACTAGTCAGTATGTTAGAGGCTTTTCAGACATCGACTGTCACGATCTGAATGGAGGCCTGGATCACAACACGGGGAAAGGATCCCCGGGAGTCCCCAAGTCGATCCATGGCATAAGAATACCTCTTACTAGATCATTGAAACTAATCATAGCAGAAGTCTAAACTTAAACATAACATCAGAATACAAAATCCGAAGCTGATTACATACATATGTCTAAAAAGCCACTAAACATGATGAGTTATTGGGACAAAACTCGTAACTAACTCAACAAGCTGAATCTGAAAATACATAAGGAAATCTGAGTAGACTAGTCCTCGGTAGATGAGGACTCACCAACACGAAGATGCTAACACTGGAGTTGAACTATGAGCGGCGCTTAACCTGAGAGTCGGGTCCTGTATCATGAAATGATATAGTATAGAGTATGTGGTCAGTATGTGGAATGCACAAATTATGCAAGGTAAGTAAAACCGCTTAAGTAATTAAAATCATTTAGAGACAATGTATACTGTTAAAAATAAACATTAAGAATCTGAGAGTAGGGCTGACATGCATTCTTTCTTAAATCATGATCTCATCATAACAACATATCATCATGACATATCATAACATAATCGATTGACTAAAAGCTTAAATCTGATATTTATAAGAAAAGCTGAACATTGAGTCAAACCTGCTTTAGAACATGTTTATATATGTAAATCTCATGAGTAATGGACATGCATAACTGAAATCATGAGGAACAATGGGAGACTCATCCTTTAACCGACATACCACGATAGAGCTTATGTGGTCCCAACTATCACACTCAAGTGGGTAGAGCCGTCCAAAGCCTTTCTAGGGCTAAGGACGATACCATGATATCGATATCAAGTTCATGGGCCAATAGGGCTGGGGATAGATCACAAGGGAGGTCCCAAAAATCATAATGTATGAACCTACATTGACGCATAGTACTGAGGCATAGGGTAATCATCCCTTAGCCTGCTCAATGCTAGACACTACTCCCAAAAATATGCATATGCTCTACATTGTTATCAAACGAAGATCAACATCATCTATTAATGAAGCTCATAAATCAAATACATCTCAAAGCGGAAATCATGCATAAGAGAATATTTAACTCAAACTATACCACAAGTTGAAAGATAATTGGGAGCCTTTTCTCTAAAACCATGTGGTAAGCTTAATTCGGGAAATCATCAGTTATACGTTGAATATGTGCGCATTGCCCAAAGCTTTGTCATTCTTGAAAATACCCAATTCATATCAAAAAAATGATTTTAAAACATTGGTAGCTTGAAAACATACTTTTCATCATAATATCTCATCATCATCATACATTCATCACAAATCTCATCTTTCATGAACATCTCATCAGTGGGCTTTTTCATTCATAAAGCTATAAACATAATCTTTAATTGAAAAGATTATAACACTCACCCATGCTTCATAATTCAATAGTAAAAACATATTTAAATCATACCCATGTAAAGAATTAGCAAATTCATGCATTTAGTTAAAACCCCAAAGATTAGTCATAGATCATTCAAGATTTAGAGAGGGATTGGGCATGGGTGTTAAAGAAATCACCCATTCATAACCCTACATACCTGTTTGTTGTTGATTCGTTTGTTGCTGATTCTTACACTTCTTTAGATGCCCAATAGGAAATTGAAGAGAAATTGATGATTGCTAGGCTCGATCACCCTCCCTACAATTCTACCTTGCATGCATGGATGAATGAGGCCTAAAATGAACTTAACCCCTTTAAAAGCCACTATTCATAACTCAAAACGACGCAGTTTAGGCCTTAGGAACTTAGGAATTATAGAAAAACCCTTACTAATTTTGTCAAAAATAACTGCCAAGTGGTCCCAACGAGGGACCTAATGACTCGTTACCCTGGGCCATGACTCGTGGCATGATCCGTGAGGTACACTGCTCATCTGATCGTCTGGGCTCGTCATAGGAAACCTCACAACTCGTTACTAGTGACCACTACTCTTGGTCACCACCCGTTATGTACACTGCATCCATGCCAATTATTTTCTCACTAGCTGACCACGACCCTCCCCACAAGTCGTGGGGACTGAGCATCACTCGTGGGGTCCTTCCATCAAGTACACTACCCTTCTTCCTTCTTTTCTTTCTCACCCACTCTATGAGTGACCTAATGACTCGTGGGGCCGGACCACAGGTCGTGGTCATGCCCATGGGATCTCATTTCTCAAATTTCACATTCAATCCCCGGGCCTCCCCATGAGTCACATCACGACTTGTGGGTTGCTCTCACGAGTCTCCTCACGACTCATTCTGAGTTTGATGCCAAATTTCAACTTTTTCTTCATTTCAACTCCTGGGTCTAATCTTTGAGCTTCAGGGGTATAACAATTTCTCCCCCATGGGAACATTCATTCCCGAATGTTGGAAAACATACAGAAAAACAGAGAAATGCATTATTATATTCACATGCTGAAGATGTTGGGATTGATGATCTCTGGTGGGTCTGCTGTCGGTGCCCACCTCCTGACCTCGGCTGTGAGAATCTATGGTCATTGGTCTTAGCCCTCTTGGCCTCCCACTCTCTTGGATGTGAGGCGTCCATCTGCTGGGCGTACAAGACCATTCGAGGGAAATCCATATCCTGAGGGAGCATACGGTCCTGCAATCCTTATCCAAATAGCCCACTACTCCATTAACGAATCTACTCACTCGTGCACTCTGATCAGCCATTAACTCTGGGGCGTATTTTGATAGGCGAGTGAGCTCGAGGGAATACTCTTGTACCATCATCCTCCATTTCTTCAAATTTACGAACTTAGCTACCTTCAGCTCCCTCATCTCATGAGGGAATAACCGATCAAAGAATGAAACATGAAACTCTTCCCATGTGACAGGACCTGCTCCAGCGACCCTGCTATCCTTGCATTGGCGAAAACCAGATATGCATGACCGCTTTCAACTAGTACAAGGACAACACCCCACACTAAACACCATTCACCCTGATGACTTGTGTGATCTTGACAATCTCATCTATGAACTCATGTAGGTCCTCATCTACTTTTGAACCAAGGAACTCTGGCGGGTTCATTCTCAAGATTCTCAAACTCGAGCCGCCGTTTCATTGCCATTTTGCGGAACATGCGCAACATCCTGCTGATTGACCTGAGCGGTCAAGGCTTGCGCAAGCATCTGAATAGCTGCCCAAAATTCAGCATAGGCACCTTAATTGGTGGGGCCTGCGGGTGCCCATTGCTATTGCCATCCTCGTGGCTTTCTCCATTCCCATTCCTTCTACCATTCATTCTTCGGGGATCCATAATTCTGCAATCGCGAATAACACGAATTAAAAGGATAGGGAGACATTTTATCGCACGACATAGATCATAAAAGAAGGGAACATTTCCTAAACATCTCGTAGCTTCTTCTTCATAACTGTGGCGTGCTTCACACCTATGAAAAAGACTCTACTGAACGCTGCTTTTAGAAATCCTATGACACTTCAAACCTATTGCTCTTATACCAAGTTTCTCATGCTCCGAACGGAGGCCTGGATCGCAACGCGGGATAAGGAGCCCCGAGAGACCCCATGTTGACCATGGCATAAGCATACATCTAACTCGATCAATGAAATTGAATAATCAACAAATTAATCACAACAGAAGTCTAAACTTAAACCTAACATCAAAATTCACAATCCAAACCTAATTACATACATATGTCTGTAAAGCCTCTAAACATGACAAGTTGTTGGGACAAGACCCCCGGCTAACTCAACAAGCTGAAACTAAAAATACATAAGTAAATTCTAGTAGTCTAATCCTCGAGAGATGGGACTCACAAACACGAAGATGCTAACTCTGAAGTCGAACTATGAGCGAGGCTGAACCTGAGAGCCGGGACCTGTATCATGAAACGATAAAGCATAGAGTATGCGGTCAATACGTGGAATGCACTAAGTATGCAAGGTAAGTAAAACATCTTAAGAAATTAAAATCATTTAGAGACAATGCATACTGTAAAACATAAACATTAAGAATCTGAGAGAGGGCTAGCATGTGTTCTTTCTGAAATCATGATCTCATCATAACATAACATATCATCATGACATATCATAATATAATCGATTGATTCAAAGATTAAATCTGATATTTATAAGAAAAGCTTAACATTGAGTCAAACCTATTTTAGAACATGCTTACATATGTGAATCTCATGAGTAATGGACATGCATAACTGAAATCATAAGGAACAATGTGAGACTCGTCTTTTAATCGACATACCACAATAGAGCTTACGTGGTCCCAACTATCACACTCAAGTGGGTAGAGCCGTCCAAAGCGCAGGGCTAGGGACGATACCATGATATCGATATCAAGATCACGGGCCTATAGGGTCGGGTATAGCCCACAAAAGAGGTCCCAAAAATCATAATGTATAAACCAACGTTGGGGCATAGTTTTGAGGCATAGGGTGATCGACCCTTAGCCTGCTCAGTGCTAGACACTACTCCCAAAAACATGCATATGCTCTACATCATTTTTCAACGAAGCTCAACATCGTCTTTTGACGAAGCTCATAAATCAAATACATCTCAAAGAAGAAATAATTCATAAGAGAAGCTTTAACTCAAACCATACCACCAGCTGAAAGATAATTGGGAGTATTTACTCTAAAACCATGTGGTAAGATTTATTCGGGAGATCATCAATCATACTTTGAACATGTCGGAATTGCCCAAAGCTTTGTCATTCTTGAAAATACTCAAATCATATCGAAACATGATTTTTAAACATGGGTAGCTTGACAACATACTTTTCATCGTAATATCTCATCATCATCATTAATTCATCACAAATCTCATCTTTCATGAACTTCTCATCAAAGGGCTTTTTCATTCATAAATCTTGAAACATGATTTTTAATTAAAAATATTATAAAACTCACCCTTGTGTCTTAATTCAATAGTAGAAACGTATTTAAATCATACTTATTTAAAGAATTATGAAATTCATGCATTAGGTTAAAATTCCATAGATTAGTCACAGATCATTCATGAATTCGAGAGGGATTGGGCATGGGTGTGAAAGGAATCACTCATTCATAACCTTACATACCTGGTGGCAGTTGATTCTCACACTTCTTTAGATGTCCAATAGGAAATCAAAGAGAAATTGATAAATGCTAGGCACTATCACCCTCTCTAGTATTCTACCTTGCATGCATGGATGAATGAGGCCTAAAATGAACTTAACCCCTTTAAAAGCCACTATTAGTAACTCAAAATGACGCAGTTTAGGCCTTAGGAACTTAGGAATTATAGAAAAACCCTTACTAATTTTGTAGAAAAATAACTGCCAGGTGGTCCCAACTAGGGACCTAATGACTCGTTACCCTGGGCCATGACTTGTGGCATGATCCGTGATGTACACTGCTCATCTGATCGTCTGGGATCATCATAGGCAACCTCACAACTCGTTACTAGTGACCATGATTAATCGTTACCACCCATTATGTACACTGCCTCCATGCCAATTATTTTCTCACTAGCTGACCATCACCCTCCCTACAAATTTTGGGGACTAACCATGACTCATAGGGTCCTTCCATCGAGTACACTGCCCTTCTTCCTTCTCTTTTCCTTCTCACCTACCCCACAGCTGACCTAACGACTCGTGGGGCCTAACCACGAGTAGTGTTCATGCTCGTGGGATCTCATTTATCAAGTTTCACATTAAATTCCTGGGCCTCCCCACGAGTTACATCACAACTCATGGGTTTCTCTCATGAGTCTCCTCACGACTCGTTCTGAGTCTGATGGAATATTTTAACTTTTTGTCCATTTCAACTCCCCGGTCTGATCTTTGGGCTTATGAGGTATAAGATAGACTTATATATCAGCTTCGGATGCTGCGCTCTGATGCTTTTTGTTGGATAAATGTTTGTTATTCAGATTTTTGCTATTTCAGATTCTAGTTATCGGCTTTGTTATGTTGATTTTTACTTTTCAGGTTCATGTCATGGGCTGACTTGGGGTCATTTATGGATCTAGGTTTCCTATCTCGATCTGGGCCTATGTTTAGGTTGTGACAAAATTGGTATCAAAGCAAAGGTTCAATATGTCCTAGGGTGTCTAAAATCCGCGTTAAGTAGGATATTTTTCATGGGTGTGAAGCACGCCACACTTATGATGAAGAGGCTATGAAATATTTTAGGTAATTTCCCTTCTTTCATGGTCTATGTCATGTGAAGAAGTATCTCTCTATCCTTCTAACTCATGTTATACGCATTTGCAGAATCATGCCTCCTCGCCATATGAATGGAAGATGGAATGGGGATGGCCATGAGGATGGCAATGGAGATGGGCACCAGCAGGCCCCCCATCCCCTACGAATCCCATGCCAGAGCAGGTTTCCCATGCTTAGTTTAGGGTAGCCATTCAAATGTTTGCACATGCATTGACCGCTCAGGTTAATCAACAGGCAGTGGCTCATATTGCCCAGAATAGGAACGTAGCGGCGGCTAGAGTTTGGGATTTTCTAAAGATGAATCCTTTTGAGTTCCTTGGGTTGAGAGTGGAGGAGGAACCACACGAGTTCATTCAACAGATCCAAAAGATCACCCCAATTATGGGTGTGATAAGGGATTAGTCGGAGCAGGCCCTGTTGGTTGGGATAAGTTTCTCACCATATTCTTAGATCGAGTCTTTCCCTGGGAGATAAGAGAAATAAAGGCGTCCGAGCTCATGAATCTGAAATAGAACAACATGACTGTCTAGGAGTATGCTTTAGAGTACTCCTGGTTGTCCAAATATGTACCGGAGATGGTGATCGATCAGAGGTCTCGGGTGAGCAGATTTGTGAATGGAATAACAGATTATTTTGTCAAGGACTGCAGGACCAACTATGCTTCATTAGGATATTGACTTCTCCCGATTGGTCTTATTTGCCCAGCTGATGGAGGCGGTGAAGATGAGGGAGAGGGATAGAGAGGCCAAGAGGGCCAGGACATACAATTTTGGGTTTTCCCAGAAAAGGTCTGGTGGCTGACATCGTCAGCAGTCCCACTATCGATCGTTAACCCCACCGCTGTCATCAACTAATGTGCCATGAAGGTCTAGGTTCGACCATAGGGGGAACATTAGGCCCTCGAGGTTAGAAGAGTAGGTCAGTAGAGCCCAACATTCTAGTTTGCGGAAATGTGGCAGGAAGCACCTCGGAGAGTCCTTACTGGGTTCAGGGGCGTATTACAAGTGTGAAAATCCTGAACATTCGCTTACTAATTGTCCAGCTGCCAGATAGGGCCATGGTAGAGGCGGTGACCTAGCTTCTAGCCATCATCTCCACTAGCATGCTCAGCCTAAGTGGGGTGCATCCACCAATGCAGGTGGTGGTCAACCTCAGAACAAGTTTTATGCCCTATCATCACGTCAGGAGCAGGAGATCTCCCCAGATGTGGTAACTAATATATTACGAGTATTCCATATTGATGTATATACATTGTTAGATCCAAGGGCTACTTTATATTTTTTGACTCCATATGTTGCTATTAGATTTTGAGTTAGTCAAAAAGTCCTATCAGAATCCTTCTTAGTCTCTACTCTAGTCGATGTCTCAGTTATAGCTCAATGGGTATATAAAAATAGCCCTATCACAGTTCTTTAGAAAGTCACCTCAACTGATCTAGTAGAGTTAGACATGACTGATTTTGATGTTATCTTTGGTATGGATTAGTTGCATGCATGTTATGCCTCATCGAATTATAGAACCCATGCGGTAGAGTTCCGAATTCAGGGTGAGCTAGTCCTAGAAGGGAAGGGTAGTTCAGCCGCCTATAGGTCGCTTCAGTTTCCTACCTTAAGGCCAGAAAGATGATTTTTCAAGGGTTGTGTTTGCCATATAGTTTCGGTTAAGGATGATATATCTGAGACCCCGACTCTCTAGTTAATTCCTATAGTGTGTGTATCTGGATGTTTTTTCAGATGATCTACCAGGAGTCCCTCGCTAGCAAGAGATTGACTTTGGTATTGACCTTATTCTCCGTACGCATCCTATATCTATTCCTCCTTAAAGAATGGCTCCAGCTGAGCTAAAGGAGTTGAGTGAGTAGTTGAAGGATCTTCTAGATAAGGGATTCATCAGGCCTAGCAAGTCCCCATGGGGTGCACCAGTTCTCTTTCTTCAAAAGAAGGATGAGTCACTTCATATGTGCATTGACTATCGACAATTGAACAAGCTTACAATCAAGAACAAGTATCCCCTCCCAAAAGTTAATGACTTGTTTGACCAACTTCAGGGTGCTAAGTGTTTCTCAAAGATAGACCTCAGGTCCGGTTATCACCAGCTCAGAGTCAAGGAGAGTGATATCTCGAAGGCAACTTTCTGAACTTGGTATGGTTACTATGAGTTTGTAGTAATGTCTTTTAGACTAACGAATGCTCCTGTAGCCTTTATTGATTTGATGAAAAGGGTTTTCAAGCCATACTTTGATATGTTCATGATTGTCTTCGTAGATGAAATTCTCATATACTCTCGTAACAAGGAGGAGCATGCCTCTCATTTGATAATTATGCTATAGACTCTCAAGGATCGCCAACTATTTGCTAAATTTAACAAGTGTGAGTTTTGGCTGAACTTAGTAGAATTTTTGGGCCACATGGTGTCAAGTGAGGTTGTGCAAGTGGACTCCCAAAAGATAGAAGTTGTAAAGAATTGACCTAGACTAGTTAATCCTTTGGATATCAAGAGTTTCTTGCATTTAGATAGCTACTACAGGGGATTTATTGAAGGAATTTCATCCATTGCAGCCTCATTAACTAATTTGACCTAGAAGAAAGTTAAATTATAGTGGTCGAATGGCTGAGAGAAGAGTTTTCAAGAGTTAAAGACTAGACTCACTTCAGCACATTATTGACCCTACCTGAGGGTATAGACGGATTTGTTGTGTATTGTGATGCCTCTGGGGTTGGTCTTTGGTGTGTGTTGATGCAACAAGTTAAGGTCATTATGTATGCCTCTAGACAACTTAAGAATCATAAGAAGAATTATCCGACGCATGACCTAGAATCAGCAGCAGTGGTGTTTTCCTTGAAGATATGGAGGCACTACTTGTATGGTGTGCATGTAGATGTGTTCAAAGACCATAAGATCCTTTAGTATGTGTTTACTTAGAAGGACCCGAATTTGCAACAACGGAGGTGGTTAGAGCTTCTCAAGGACTATGACATGACTTTCATGTATCATCCAGGCAAGGCCAATATAGTGGTGGATGCTCTTAGTAGGCTATCCATGGAGAGTGTTTCTCATGTTAGAAGATGGAAGGAAAGATTTATTGAATGATGTCCATAGTCTTGACTGTTTAGGAGTTCGTCTTGTTGATTTAGACAAATGGTGGTGTCATTGTTCAGAATGGTTCTGAATGCTCTTTGGTGAGTGAGGTTAAGGCTAGAAAAAATGAGGATTCTATTTTGATAAAGTTGAATGAAGTGGTTCAGAATCAGAATGTAGAGGTCTTCTCCCAAGGGGGAGATGGAGTACTTCGATATAAGGGTCGGTTGTGTATTCCAGGTGTTGATGATATAAGGGAGCGGATGTTGCATGAGGCTCATGGTTCCCGATATTCTCTATATCTAGGTGCCACCAAGATGTACCGTAACCTATGGGAAGTCTATTGGTGGAATGGTATGAAGAAGGACATAGCGGAGTTTGTGGCTTAGTGTCCAAATTGTCAACAAGTGAAAGTTGAGCATCAAAGACCAGGAGGTGTGCTACAATACATCGGTATCCCCACTTGGAAGTGGGAAGATATCAATATTAATTTCATCATAGGGTTACCTTGCAGACGTCGACAGTATGACTCAATTTTGATGATTGTAGACAAATTGACTAAAGCATCTCATTTCTTACCGATCAAAACTACCGACTCAGTGGAGGATTATGCTAAATTATATATTCAGGAGATAGTTCGGTTGCATGGAGTTTCCTTGTCCATCATATCATATAGAGGTACTCAGTTCACCTCACATTTTTTAAAGTCCTTTCAGAAGGGACTTTGTACTCAGGTCAAGCTTACCACAACTTTTCACCTACAAACGGATGGTTAGGCCAAGCAGACCATTTAGATTCTTGAGGATATGTTGACAGCATATGTGATTGACTTCAAAGGTGATTGGGATAATCATTTACCTCTTATCGAGTTCTCTTACAACAACAGTTATTACTCCTGTATTCAGATGGCTCCATTTAAGTCTCATTATGGGGGGAGATGTAGATCGCCTATTGGTTGGTTTGAGGTAGCTGAAGCTACGTTGATAGGTCCAGATTCAGTTCATGAGGCTATGTAGAAATTTCAACTTATAAGGGAAAGGATAAAAACAATTTAGAGTCGTCAAAAGTCGTATGCTGATGTTAGGCGGAGAGAGCTTGATTTTGAAGTTGATGATTTTGTGTTCTTGAAGGTATCTCCCATGAAGAGGGTAATAAGGTTTGGAAATAAAGGGAAGCTTAGTCCCCAATATTTTGTTCCCTATCAGATTGTGAGATGTGTTGGCAATGTTGTCTACGAGTTAGAGCTACAAGCAAAGTTGGCTTCGGTACATTCAGGCTTCCATGTGTAATAGTTAAAAAAGTGCATTGGTGATCTGACTTTGGTTATTCTGGTGGAGAGTGTGGGTATGAAGGATAATCTTAGCTATGAGGAGATGCCAATTGAGATTCTTGATCGTCATGTTCAGATGTTGAGAAACAAAGAAGTAGCTTCAGTAAAGGTTCTATGGAGAAATCATATTGTTGAGGGAGCAACCTAGGAAGCCGAAGAACATATGATGGCTAGATACCCACATTTATTCCCTTCCATCTTAGTTCCAACATAAGGTATCAGTTTCTTCCTTAGTACACTATTCAGTTTCATGTCTAATTCACGTCTCTCAGTTTCATTTATGTCAGTGCATATGCGTGTGATTCGAGAACTCAGTCCAGTCATGTATATAAGTCCGTAGTCAGTCACTCCATCATTTTGCAGCTTCAAATATTCAGCATTTGGGATGATAGTTCCTTTCCCCAGCTATTCAGTATGTTTACCCACATTCAAGGACGATTGTTTCAAAAGGGGAGATATTGTAACACCCTATAGGTTCCTAAGACTAGACTCGAGATTTGGTATATGTTCAACAAAAAATAAGGATAATGTTACACAGGACGACTCGTGGTATGAGTCGTTACAACAAGGTATGACTTGTAGAAAGTTTTCGTTGTTATAATCTTCAGGAGGAGTTCAGTGACAATGAGTCAAGGTACGACTAGTGGGATCATGTCACGAGTCATAAGATGAACCATGGTTTTAGGAATGATTTACCCTAGTTAGAAGGTACGAGTCTTTGTACAACCCATTTTGGGAAACCATGGGTCAATATATGATTCATTAGAAGCATGGAGGAGCTAAACGAGTGAACTACGAGAGAAAGCCACGAGTCGTAGGTTGATGGTATGACTCATGGTTAGTAGTCGTAAGGGATCTCTTGTGTATTATATTTGGAAGGAACAAGTCAGGGTACAACTCATAGTGTGGAACAACAAGTCATGGCCTGCACCCGTGAGGAGGAACTAAGGACCTTGGAAGTAGTGACCACGAGAGGATCTAATGACTCGTAGGTTAGTGATCCAAGTCATGACATCTGGCAGAGTGAAAATTTTTGCAATTGAAGTAAGGGCATTTTCGTAATTCCTAAGCTCTTAAGCCTTAAACTACGTGGTTTTATGCTCTATTAGGAGGGTTTTAAGAGGTTTTAGCCTATTTTAACCCATTCCCTTCCCATGCATGCATGTTAAAAGGTTCCTTTGAAGATTAAGCTTAGAAATTCTTCAATTTCTTCCCCAAATCTCTTGGGCTTTCAAAAAAGGGTGTATATTCAATTTACCCAGGTATGTAGGGACATGAATGAGAGTTTTCTTTCACTTTCATGTCCAAATCTCTCTTCAAGTTCATGAATTCAAGTATTAANTAAGGGACAAACTATTCCCTTGCTGAATTCCCACATGTATTAATTCAAATGTATGGTCATATGGGTTTTAAACCCAAATTTAGGAAATTCTCCATGGTTTATCTATGTGTAAATTCCCTTCATGTTTCAAAGCAAGTTTTAAGGTTAATAGGCATATTTTATGCATGTTTTTAACTACAAATTCATGAGTTCTAGTTTTTAAATATTTTTCCCAATTATTCATGTAATTCCCCCGAAACTCAAAGACTAGATCTGAGACTTAAATAAGAAAATTCAGAAAATTCTGCAGAAAATTTCTCAGGACGACCCACATAACAAGTTGTTGTGAGACCTAACGACTCGTTAGGTCGGTCGTGGGAAGGAGGAATTAGAAGTGTGAAGTGGGAAGCGGTGTACTTGACGGACGGTGACCACGAGTCATGGTCACCCATGACGACTTGTCATGTCCCCCGTTATTAGCCATAGTCAGTTATTATGCAGTGCACCTAACGAGTGTCACCACGAGTCGTCATCAGTGGAAATGACTTGTTAGGTGACTCATGGTCAAGCCTAGTATAGAACTTCAGAAGTGAGGTAGTGAGATCCACAACTGGTGACCATGACTCGTTAGGTCCCTCATGGTGACCTACAGGGGAATCCGGGCAGTGTACTCAACGAGTGTGACCACGAGTCGTGGTTAGTCACCATGACTATTTAGGCCACCCGTTAGGGTCACCTAGCAGTTTATTCCAAAGATTTTCTAAGGGATATTTAGTAATTTCCTATTCTCCTAATCTTTAAACCACGTCATTTTGGACGTAAAATCAGACTTGTTAGAGGGTTTGGATGGTTCCTCCCCTCATTCTCACGTTTATTCTCAGAAAACTTATCGAATGTTCTCTGAAGAAACTCTCTAGCAGGATCAGGTTTTTCTCTCATCACAGCAATTCAGATCTTCTTCTTCGGGGAATCTAGTATGTGGGAATTCAACAAAGGAATTGTTCTTCCCTTGTGTCTCCAAAAATCCTCCCATAATTTCCCTATCTATTTAGCCCTGAGCTCTTCGAATATGAATAAATTTTCATGTTGCTTTCATTAATTTCAATTGGGATGATATCCATGTTTAATATTCACATGATTTTCATCAGTTCCTAAGTAAATGATTGTTGTTCTTGCCAAAGTGATTTACAACTCAAGATTCTGAAGTAAAGATTATTGCGTATTAAATTTCGTCTAGTTTGTTGATCTTGGGCAGAATTATATGCCCAAGTGATACTCAAATGCTTCATTTCGTCTTGTTTATCTATCGTTATTTGTGCATTCTCATGTAGTTTGTAGTTAA
>JACEIK010000100.1:49587-78871 GCA_018107945.1 Datura stramonium | reverse complement strand
TAATTCGATTATTACCTTGGTCCAGTCCCTGTGGGATCGATACTTGGCTTACTTTAGCCATTTTACTACTTGTTCGACCACGTGCACTTGCATGTAGTTGTGAAACAGACCGAACATTTGTGAACTATGTTTTGGGATGAATTTCCTAGTAATTCTTATTATAAATATATTTTGAGTAATTATTCCATTGATGAGAATAATATTAGCCTTGTTGGATAAGATTGCTTTAAATTCTTAAACTTTCGCTATTTTATGAAATTTCTATGTTGTTGGAATGAGTTGAGTTCTCCTTTAGCAACTTAGTAGTTTAGTTCAAACAGAATGTAGATCCTCTTCAGAACTATACAGAAAGTGTCAACCGATCAGTTTGACTTCAGTCTTTTCTCGAGGTGTCAGTGGTGCCTCCCAATTATCAGAATTAGACTCAGAATCCAGCTTATTGGTCTATTAGGTGGTCATGAAATTTTAGATATATACCTCTAACCATCCCTAGGACCCCAGTTCAGTTTGCAGGTTGTTCTTAGATGGTTACGATGCTTCCAGATAAGTAGCTTTGACTAGTCTAGAACCCAGTTTCAGAATCTGGTCCGATAAGACTCTCAGGGTACTTTAAGTTATATGTCCCTGACTAGTCTTGGACCCCAGTTTTGAGCTATCAGCCTAATAGTTTAGTTTCGATTTTCCATTGGGAGTAGGACATAGCACCGAGAGGTACAGGGTTTCAGTGCACCCAGGTTCCTTGAACTACATTGCCAATGTAGGTCACGGTATTACTTGGCATGATTGGCCCCAGACTTTTGTGATCACCCAGTTCATTCCTTTATACCTTGCAAGGTATATTGGGTCCTACCGGTGGGGTGTATACATTGTACTCAACGTCTAGCTCACATGGTTATATGTCTGTTAGAGACTCTCCTAGTAGTCAACCTAGTTTAGTTTAAAAATAGTAGCTCAGTTCGGTTCCAGTTCTATCCGTTTAACTCAGTGTAGTACAGTATTTCAGACTCAGAACTCTCAGACTTGGGGCATGTCTTTGACCATTAGACATGGTCATCTTGACCATTTCAGTTTACATCAATAGTTCAGTTCAGCTTACATATTGGTCATTGTGTGTCATTTCATTTCAGACATTATATTCAGTTATGTTTTCTCCCACTTACTCAGTACATTCAAAGTACTGACGCATACTTTTATGTTGTATAATTTCATGATACAACTGCAGGTTCCCATACTCAGCAGCATTAGTCTCCACGATTCAGATCCTCAGCCGCAGTTGAAGTGTGAGTCCTCATCAATCGAGAGCCTTATTTCATTGTCTTACAGTTAGTTTACAGTTTTATTTAAACTTAGAGTTAGCTGGGGCTTGTCCTAGAAACTCATCAGCTAGAAGGCTTTATGCCTACAGATGTTTAGATTTCATATTTTTATGTTTCATCTTAAATTTCATAAAAATGCTTTTATGTTATTACTTCAAAATTTCTGCTGTGCATGTTTTATTCAGATTACACGTGTATGATAGACCAGGGCTCGACTTGGGGTCACTTGGGACTTCAAGTACCGCGTTACATCTAGGGTGTAGTCTCGGGGCATGGCAAACTTGGTATCAGAGCCTTAGGTTTAGAGTATACTCGGAATATCTGAAAGCTGCATCGAGTAGAGTGCTTTTCATGGGTGTAGAGCGCGCCACACTTATGAAGAGAAGGCTACAAGATGTTATTAGGAAAACTCCCTTTTGTTCATACTCCTTATAGTGCGTTCAAGTTCAATTCTATAAACGCCCTTCTAACTCGGGCTTTATTTCGTTTTAGTGAACCATGCCTCCTAGATGTGGTAACGGAAGAATGACCGGCAATGCCAATAGACTTGCCCCACTAGCTCCAGCAGCCCCTCAGGACAACACAGTGTCCACTGTAGAGTTCAGAGCGGCTATTCGGCTGCTCGCTCAGACAGTCACCAATCAGGTCATTTCGGTAGCCACAAACGGGTCTGCAACAGCTGCTCACGTGCGGGATTTTACTCGGATGAACCCTCTATATTTTCATGGAACAAAGGTGGGAGAAGACCCACAAGGTTTTGTAGACAAGATTAGAAAAATCACCCGAATTATCAGTGTCAGTCCCTCTGAGAGTGCCGACTTGGCTGCCTACCAACCGAAAAGGGTAGCTGAAGTCTAGCATGACTAGTGGAAAGAAGGGAAGCCAGCGGGAGAAGGACCAGTGAAGTGGGAAGAATTCCACACAACTTTCTTGGATAGGTTTTTTCCTCAGGAGCTGAGGGAGGCTAAGATGGCAGAGTTTATGAATTTTCGATAGGGCAACAAAACTATGGAGCAGTATGCTCTAGAGTTTTCTAGGTTGTTTAAGTATGCTCAAGAGATGGTAGCTGAGCCAAGAGCTCGCATGTTGAAGTTTGTAAATAGAGTATCAAATCTAGTCCTCAAAGAGTGTAGGACCGCTATGCTAACTAAGGACATGGACCTATCTAGCTTGATTGTTTATTCCCAGAAAATTGAAGCTGAAAAGCTAAAGGATATGGAGCGAACGAACAAACAGGAAAGGACTAGCCACTCAGATTTCGGCCATCAAAGGTCTAGCGGTGGTAGCCGCCCCCAGCAGTAGTAGCAGAGGACCCCAGCACCTAGTTCAGTCAGTGCCCCTACCTTTCAGTCATGTTAGGACCGGATGGGTGGAGCATTTGGCTCTCAGTCTCAAACTCACGTTACCGGGAATAGGTATCCAGCTTGCCCCAAGTGTGGAAGGAATCACCCAGGAGAATGCCTTCAAGGACGAGAGGGCTGTGTTGGGTGTGGACAGCTTGGGCACAAGCTCAGGGAGTGCCCATCAGCAGGGTGAGGGAGATCTCAATCTACCACCTCATCAGCTCCAGCAGGCCAACCAGCATAGCAGGCCAACACATCAGATACAGATAGCGGTCAGCGCCAGAATCGTTTCTATGCTCTATCTTCCTGTTAGGATCTAGAAAGCTCACCTAATGTAGTTACTGGTATGTTACGTCTCTTCCATCTAGACGTATATGCCCTCTTATATCCAGGAGCCACTCTTTCATTCATGACTCCCTATATAGCATTCCAATTTAACATCAGTCCAGAGGTCCTCTCAAAACCATTCTCATTCTCCACCCCAATTGGCGAGTAAGTTATAGCCAGTCGGGTGTATAGAAACTTCCTAGTCTCAGTCCTTAATAAAGTCATCCCAGCTAACCTCGTAGAGTTAGACATGGTCGATTTTGACCTTATCCTTGGCATGGATTGGTTACGCTCCTGCTATGTCTCAGTTGATTGCAGAACTATAGTTTTCAAGTTCCAGTTTACAAATAAACCAGTGTTAGAATGGACGGGCAGCAGTTCAGCGCCTAAGGGTAGCTTTATTTCCTACATTAAGGCCCATAAACTCATCTCCAAGGGATGTTTCTATCATCTGGTTCGATTCAAGGGCTCCAACTCTATGACCCCAACTATCCAGTCAGTTCCAGTGATCAGCGAGTTCCCAGATATTTTCCCCGAGGATCTTCCCGGAGTTCCCCCTGAGCGGGATATAGATTTCAGGACATATCTCCTTCCAGATACTCAGTGTATCTCCATCGCTCCATACAGAATGGCTCCAGCTGAGGGTAAGGAGTTGAAGGAGCAACTGAAAGATCTTCTTAAAAAGGGTTTTATCAGACCCAACATCTCTCCCTGGGGTGCTCAACTACTATTTGTACTTAAGAAAGACGGCACCTTCAGGATGTGCATAGATTATCATCAGCTGAACTAAGTCACAGTTAAGAAAAGATATCCCCTACCTACAATCGATGGCCTATTTGACCAACTTCAGGGAGTATGTTTTTTCTCCAAAATCGATCTTAGGTCAGGGTACTATCAGTTAAGGGTTAGAGTGTGTGACATACCGAAAACAGCATTCTGAACTCAGTATGGTCACTACGAGTTTGTGATGATGTTCTTTGGGTTAACAAATGCCCCAAAATCCTTCATGGGTTTAATGAATAGGGTTTTCAAACAGTACCTGTATATGTTCGTCGTTGTATTTATCGACAACATTCTGGTGTACTCCAGAAATGAGGAAGAGCATGCCAATCACCTAAGGTTAGCATTACAGACACTCAGGGTCCGCCAGTTGTTCGCCAAGTTTAGCAAGTGAGAATTCTGGTTAAAGTCTGTGACTTTCTTAGGTCATGTGGTCTCAGGTGAAGGAATACAAGTAGATCCTCACAAGATAACAGCACTGAAAGATTGGCCCAGACCTACCATTCCTACTGAAATCTGGAGTTTTCTAGGCTTAGCTGGATATTACCGATGGTTTGTGGAAGGTTTCTCCTCTATAGCATCTCCTCTGACTAAGCTAACTCATAAGAAAGTGAAATTTCAGCGGTAGGATGAGTGTGAGAAGAGTTTTAAGAAGTTGAAGAATCGACTCACTACTGCTCCAATATTAACCTTGCCGAAAGGATCAGATGGGTTGAGTGTTTATTGTGATGCTTCCAGAGTTGGACTCGATTACGTTCTGATGCAGCGGGACAAAGTGATAGCCTATGCCTCCAGACACGTTAAAGTTAATGAGAAGAATTATCCAACTCATGACTTGGAGTTGGCAGCGGTGGTATTCTCGCTAAAAATATGGAGACATTACCTTTATGGGGCTCATGTGGATGTATTCACAGATCACAAGAGCCTTCAGTATGTGTTCAGCCAGAAGGACCTAAACCTGCGTCAGAGACGCTGGTTGGAGCTGCTAAAGGACTATGACATAAGTGTCCTATATCACTCGAGTAAAGCAATTATAGTGGCTGACGCCCTAAACAAACGGTCTATGGGAAGTGTGGTTGACATTGAGGAAGGCAAGAGGGAGTTAGTGAATGATGTTCATAGACTCGCCCGGTTAGGGGTGCAATTGGTGGATTCAGCCGAAGGTGGTGTGGTAATGGAAAGCGGGTCAGATTCATCCTTGGTAGTTGAAGTCAAGTCCAGACAGGATGAGGATCCCATCATACTTAAGCATAAGGGAGCAGTCCTCAGAAAAGAAATAGAAGCTTTCTCACAAGGGGGAGATAAGGTTCTCTGCTACCATGGCAGGTTATGTGTACCGAGATACTCCATTCACTCTGGTTCTACAAAAATATACCGCAATCTGCGTGATATTTACTGGTGGAACAGTATGAAGAGAGTCATTTTTGAATTCGTAGCCAAGGGCCCGAATTTCCAACAACTCAAGGTGGAGCATCAAAGACCAGGAGGCATGACTTAAGATATCAGTATACCCACATGGAAGTGGGATGAAGTAAATATGGACTTCATTACAGGACTACCACAAACTCGTCGGCGGCATGACTCGGTCTAGGTAGTAGTAGACCGGATGACTAAGCCAGCTAACTTCCTCCTAGTTACATCTGAGAGTTAGTCAGACTCCATGGGGTATCTTTATATATTATTTCAGTTAGAGGAACTCAGTTCACCTCATATTTCTAGAAATCCTTTGAAAAGGGAGTAGGAATTCAAGTCAAGCTCAGCACAACTTTCATACAACAACAGTTATCACTTTAACATTCAGATGGCCCCATTTGAAGCATTATATGGAAGAAGGTGTAGATCGCCTATAGGGTGGTTTGAGGTTGGTGAAGCTACCTTGATAGGGCCAGACTCAGTTCATGAGGCAATGCTGAAAGTTCAACTCATCCGAGAAAGGCTGAAAATAGCCCAGGGCTGTCAGAAATCTTATGCCGATATGCAAAGAAGAGAGTTGGAGTTTGTAGTTGATGATTGGTTTTACCTAAAAATTTCACCCATGAAAGGGTTGATTAGGTTTGGCAAGAAAGAGAAGCTCAGTCCAAGATATGTGGGACCTTATAAAAATTTGAGGCGTATTGATAATGTAGTTTGTGAGCTAGAGTTTCTGTTAGAACTAGTAGTTGTACACCCAGTTTTCCATGTGTCACTTTTGATGAAGTGCATCGGAGATCAAACCTTAGTTGTGCCATTGGACAGTGTCAGAATAAATTATAGTCTCTCATATGAGAAAGTACCTATCTAGATCCTTGACCATCAGGTTCATAAGCTAAGGAACAAGGAGATAGCTTCAATCAAGGTTTTATGGAGAAATCAACAGGTTGAAGGAGCTACCTGGGAGGCCAAAGCAAATATGATGGCCAAATACCCGCATTTGTTCTCTACCGGCTCTAGCACAACATAAGATATTAGTTTTGACCATAGAATGCAATTTAGTTTTCATGACTCAGTCCAAGTGTTCAAGTCTCTTTTATGTTTTTGAATATATGTACGAAAATAGAATTCAGTTCAGTTATGTATTTTGAAGCGGAGGTAGTCGTTCCATCAATTTGCAGTTAAATGAATAGTATCAGGAACTTTGATTGTTATTCTCTGCTTTCCTGTGAACTTTGAGGATGAATGTTTGCAAGGGGTAGATATTGTAATGCCCCCGAAACTCAAAGACTAGATCCAAGACTTAAATCAGAAAACCTAAAAAGATATGCAGAAATGTCTCAGGACGACCCACCTGAAGAGTCATTGTGAGACCTAACAACTAGTTAGGTCGGTCGTGGGATGGAGGAATTAGAAGTGTGAAGTGGAAAGCAATGTACTTGACGGATGGTGAGCAGGAGTCGTGGTCACCTGTAATTACTCGTCATGTCCCCCGTTATAAGACCTAGTAAGTTGTTAGGCAGTGCACCTAACGAGTGTCACAACGAGTCATCATCAGTGGCATCGACTCGTTAGGTGACTCATGGTCAAGCCTAGTAAGAACTTAAGAAGTGAGGCACTGAGGTCCACGACTGGTGACCACGAGTCGTGGTCAGTGACCACGACTCATTAGGTCTCTCGTGGTAAACTACAAGGGAATTCGGGCAGTGTACTCAACAAGCGTGACCACGAATCGTGGTCATTCACCATGACTAGTTAGGCCACCCGTTAGGTTCACCTGGCAGTTTTCCTAGCAATTTTCCAAGGGCTATTTCGTAATTTCCTATTATGCTAAGATTTAAACCACATCACTTTGGATGTAAAATCAGACTTATTAGAGGGTTTGGACGGTTCCTCCCCTTTTTCTCAAGTTTATTCTTAGAAAACTTATCAAAAATTCTCTCAAGAAACTCTCTAGAAGGCTTAGGTTTTTCCCGCATCACAGCAATTCAAGTCTTCTTCTTCGGGGAATTTCAGCCAGGTATGTGTGAATTCAACAAGGGAATTCTTCTTCCCTTGTGTCCCCAAAAATTCTCCCATAATTTCCCTATCAATTTAGCCCTGAGCTCTTTGAATATGAATAAATTTTCATGTTGGTTTCATTAATTTCAATTGGGATAATATCCATGTTTAATATTCATATGATTTTCATCAGTTCCTAAGTAAATTATTGTTGTTCTTGCCAAAGTGATTTACAACTCATGATTTTCGAATAGAGATTATTGCGTATTAAATTCCGTCTAGTTTGTGATGTATTTTTTGGGTTGAATTTCCTAGTAATTCTTATTGTAAATATATGTTGAGTAATTATTCCATTGATGAGAACAATTTTAGCCTTGTTGGATGAGATTCCTTTAAATTCTTGAAATTTCGCTATATTATGAAATTCCTGTGTTTTTGGAATGAGTTGAGTTCTCTTTTGGATGCTTAAATTTAATTCAGATAGAATGTATAACCTCTTCAGAACTATACAGAAAGTGTCAACTAAACAGTTTGACTTCAGTCTTTTCCCGAGGTGTTGGTGGTGCCTCCCAGTTATCAGAATCAGACTCAGAATCCAGCTTATTGGTCCATTAGGCGGTCATGACATATTAGATATAGAGCTCTGACCAGCCCCAGGACCCCAGTTAAGTTTATAGGTTTTTCTTAGATGGTTACGACGTTTCCAGATAAGCAGCTCTAACTAGTCTAGAACCTAGTTTCAAAATCTGGTCCAATAAGACTCTCAAGGTACTTTCAGTTATATGTCCATGACTAGTCTTGGACCCTAGTTTTGAGCTATCAGCTTAGTAGTTAAGTTTAGGTTTTTCAGTGGGAGTAGGAATTAGCACCGACAAGGCCAGGGTTTCGGCGCACCCAGGTTCCAAAACCTACGTTTCCAACGTAGGTTACAATATTACTTTGCCTGATTGGCCCAGACTTTTGTGATCACCTAGTTCATGCTTTTATACCCTGGCAAGGTATATTGGGTCCTACCGGTGGGGTGTATACATCAGACTCCACGTCTATCTCATGTTGTTATATGTCGGTTAGAGACTCTCCCACTAGTCAATCCAGTTCAGTTCAGAAATAGAAGCTCAGTTCGGTTCCAATTCTATCAGTTTAACTCAGTGTAGTACAGTATTTCATTCTAAGAACTCTCAGACTTAGGGCATGTCTTTGACAATTAGACAGGGTAATCTTGACCATTTCAGTTTACATCTATAGTTCAGTTCAGCTTACCTATTGGTCCTTGAGTGTTATTTTAGGTCAGACTTTATATTCAGTTATGTTTTGTCCCACTTACTCAGTACATTCAAAGTACCGACGCATACTTTTATGTTGTATCGTTTCATGATACAGTTGTAGGTTCCTAGACTCAACAACATTAGCCGCCACGATTCAGATCCTCAGCCACAGGTGAAGTGTGAGTACTCATCATTCGAGGGCCTTATTTAATTATCTTACAGTTAGTTTACAGTTTTTATTTAGTTTACAATTTTTATTTAGTTTACAGATGTTCAGATTTCATGTTTTTATGTTTCATCTTAAATTTCATAAAAATACTTTTATGTTATTACTTCAAAATTTTTGTTGTGCATGTTTTAATCAGATTACCAGTGTATGATAGAGCAGGGGTCGACTTGGGGTCACTTGTGACTTCATGTACAGTGTTACATCTTGGGTATAGTCTCGGGGCGTGACAATGCAAGTGTATGAAAAAGTATTGTTAATGATTGATGGTTTTAAGTATGATGAAATATCTTGCATGTTTGAATGTTTGCAAATTACCCATGAATATATTTATGATTTTATTTTTGATGTCTATTTCATGCAAGCATGATGTAATGATTTGGGAATGCCCCGCTCAAGTTAAGCATGATCTCGTGATATATCCAAGGCTAATAAATTTAGTTATCTCAAGTTTTGGAGTCAAGAATCCCCATATGTAAAGATTTAAGTTAAGTTTTGATATATGATTACATGAGAATTATATATGTTTTGGGAGTAGTGTCTAGCACCGAGTAGGCTAGGGGATTCAAGGTTCCTAGTCTCATAAACTACGCGCCAACGTAGGTATACTTTGGGGCCTCTCAAGAAAGCATTTCCTCGGCCCAAAGGCACACCGTGATATCACACCTTATTTAATCCTTCTCCCTGGCAAGGATTAGGATGGCCCTCCTCCATGTGGGCAGGAGTGGGATCATCATGTGCTCATACGTGATGGTTGTCGGTTAAGACGAGTCTCCATTGTTCCTCATGATTTTAGTAATTCATATAATATAAGATATTATATCAAGTTTTCAGCAAGTTTGATCCAATGATCAGTATACTAGCTTTCGCCTTTGAGTTTAGATACGGCATGCCATATGCACTTATTTCAGTTTATGTCTATTCATGTTTCAAGATATTAGCATGCAACCTTTACTCCCAGAATCTTATGATGTTACGGTTTAAGATATGTACGATTTCAGTTTTTACTCGCTTAACTTGTTTTATTTACCATGGATACTCAATACATGTTAAGTACTGACTGCATACTCTATGTTATATCGTTTCATGATACAGGTTCAGACGTTCAGACTCAGTCTCACCATTAGCTAGTCTTCCGAGTTCAGTGTTGTTGTTGGTAAGTCCTCATCCTTCGAGGACCTTTAGTTAGTCGAGCTATATTATTTTCAGTTTTAGACTTGTAGTGATCTAGTTGGGTGTTTTCGTATCATCTAGTCAGTATGTTAAAGGCTCTTTAGACATAGATTTGTAATATCAGCTTCGGATACTATGTTGTGATGCTTTCCATTGGATAAACATTTTTTATTCAAATTTTCGCTATTTCAGATTCTAGTTATCAGTTGTATTATGATGATTTTTAGTTGTCACGTTCATGCCATGGGTTGACTTAGGGTCATTTATGATTCTAGGTTACATGTCTCGATCCGAGCCTATGTTCAGGTCGTGACATGAGTACTACACCCAACTGAAAAACTAATTATATCAAACGGTGCTGATAGCTCAAAACTAGTATCCTAAGACTATGTCAGAACTACTTATCTAGAAGTATCCTAATAGTCTAAAGGACCTGAAATAAATTGGTGTCTAAGAGTTGTTAGAGCTTCTTTATCTGAAAGTGTCGTGAAAGTCTGAAGAACTATGCAGGAAACTGATATTCTAAGAGTTATTTATCTGAATGTGTCATGACAGTCTAAAGAACACTAAACATGTTGATTATAATGAAATCATGAGGAAAATCATATGTTTAATTCATATTAAAAATCATGCATACTAAAATCATGGTAGAAAGATATAATTAAAACAAATCATATTTTCCATAAAATAATTCTAAACCATGACGAAACCTTGGAAATCATAGTAGTGTCAAACTATGGGAATACATCATGCAATTGCGGAAGTGAAAAAACAAATATTTATTCATCATCAGGCAAANGTGTCAAACTATGGGAATACATCATGCAATTGCGGATGAAATCATGACCTAATGTGCTATTCATCATAAAAGTCTTAAAAAATGGAAGACATGAGAGAAATCCTTCATAACATGAAAATCCTATGACATGGTTTCTAGAAAATTTAACTTTCTTGGGTTTCTGAAATCTTGGGACATAAGGGTGGAAGGAGATCTTTGTTAAAGTCCACCATACCTTATCCTTGGCCTCACAACAATCAACACCAAGCCACAATCCTTTTATAACATCAATCTGCAATAATTAATGGTTAGGAACTATAATGAATAGCTTAACGACGAAATCTTAGTCAAAGAGGTATCTCATTGAACACCCGGAGGGCATAGGAAATTCAAGCCTCTTATGAGTGGGGTGTCCTAGCATCCACCTCTTTCTACAGCCCCTTAACAATAAGCATAACCATTACAAGTCCAAACAAAATAGCCACAACCATCCTCAATACCAAAATAGTCCCATAAACCCTAACCCTAGGTCGTCATATGAACTCATGGCTTCCTAGCCTCGTTCCATGAGTCCTGACCTTAGAATACTCATGTAAGGTTCAACGAGAGTTACCTACCTTAGAGGAAGGAGGGGTGCTCAAGATTTTACATTTTGGAACTCAAAGGTTGTTCTTAAGCTTGACAGGTGGAATGTTCTTAGTGATTCATAGGGTTTTGCATCAATAATCACATTAGAAACCATATCTTAGGGTTAGGAAATCATTACTTTTACCTTAGGAATGAAATAGATGACTTACCTTGGAGGAACTTGTGATTGGAGATGTTTCGAGAGCTTAATTCCTCTTCAAAACTGTGAAATTTATGGAGAATCTAAGGTATGGACGTTTGGCTATCATATGTGTGATGTTAGGAATTATTTCCAACTTAAAACATAAGATATATAAAGAAGTGGGGTCGGGACAGGGCCTTGCGCGCCGCACTAGATATAGAACCAGCCTGATTCTTCTAGAATTTGGCCTCTAGCATGTCACGCCTGCCATAGCGCCACATTGGTGATATTTTTTCATCTGAAGTTAGATCCCGTAGGGGGGGCTCCCAATGCGCCATACTTTATAAAATATTTCTCTGATGTTTCGCCTCTCAACGGTCTTACGTTGATAGAGCTTTAGTAAAATGCCCATAACATTTTACTCTGAACTCCGATTAACGAACACTTGATGCATTGAAAAGAAGACTCAAATAGATTCAATTTAATGTACTTAATAACCCATAATAAATTTATAAATTTGTAGCTATGATTGTTTGAAGTTGACTCTTAGAAGAACATATACAAAAACACAATTGGTAAGAAGGCTCTCAATTCAACTTTTGTGCTAGCGGTTCCTTATGACCTTAATTCTCATCCAATGTATTTCCCACAGATAAGAATTGATCTTAAAACCTAGTTTTCATAAAATCTTAGTTTGGTTTGTGTCTATCTACATACTTAGACGGCTTCAAACTTAGCCCGAAAGCCTGAGGCGTTACATATGCTTATTAAGCTGTTCCACTAAACCCGGAGTCTATTTACTTTATGGGTCAACAATGTTGTGGTGGAGGTTTTTTCTAGAAATAGTTATAATCAAGGATATAGGAATGCAGCAAATTCCTCTTGGAGAGGAAATAAAAACATTCAGAGACCTTAGGGCTAGCAACATGGTTGTTCTTTAGAGGAGACTATGAAGCAATGGATGGTTCAGCAGACTCAGGTTGTTAGTGAGAAGTCCATCCAAAAGTTGGAAAGGAAAATGGGGAAATTGGCCCTTTATCAGAATAACAGACCACATGGGGCACTTTAAAGCAATACTGAGAAGAACCCCAAAGGGAATGTCAGCGCAATGTTATTGCTAAGTGAAAAGGAGCTGGGTAAAGTGATATACAAAAATACCAAAAGGTAGATTAGGTTGCAATGTCTAAGTATAAGGTTGGTGAGTCAAGTAACTCACAACAAAAAGTGGTAGAAGCTAGATCACCTCCTCCATTCCCATAGAGATCCAAAAAATAGAAGGTGGACGCAGCCTGTAAGAAGTTTCTTGATGTTTTGAAGCAGATACATGTGAATCTACCATTTGGTAGAGCTGTTGTAGGAGGTTTCGAAATATGCCTGGTATCTGAAGGATATTGTAGCAAACAAGAGAAGGCTCACTAAATTTAAGATAGTAGATCTTTTGGAGGAATGCAGTTCATGGGTGCATAAAATGATTCTGAAGAATCTAAAAGATCCCGGGAGCTTCACTATTCCAGTGGTCATTGAGAAGAGAAGTTGGTTTAGAACTATATGACCTAGGTGCAAGCATTAATTTGATGCCTGCATCATTTTTTAGAACTTTGGGAGTAGGTGAACCATGCCCCACCACAGTGACCTTGCAGTTAGCCGACAGGTCCCTTGCTTATCATGATGGCATCATCGAGGGAGTGTTATCAAAGTGTGATCAGTCATCTTGCTAGCGGACGTCATAATCCTAAACTATGTAGCTGATGCAGCAGTTTCCCTCATTTTGGAAAGAGGATTCTTAGCCACCGCAGATGCAGTGATAAAGGTGAAGTCGGGCAAGATATTAATGACAATGAATTGCCAAGAGGGAGTCTTTGATGTGTTTAGGGCAGCAAGGTTACCACCTCATTATGAGTAGCCGAAGGCCAACATAGCAGTAGAGCCTGAAATGTCCACTAAGGCTATAGAGAAGTATTTATCACTGGAAGATCCAGTTGGGAGAGAGTTTGTATATGTGAAAGAACAGGTGAAGAGTTCAGAGGTGACTATATGTTTAGCCGTCTTGGATGCTACCAGCTCCTACCTAAGGAGAGGTGCTCCTTTGGAGACGCTTGAAAAATCCTTGACTTGGAAAAAGCCGAAGCCTCCTATTGAAAAGGAGCCAATTCTTTGATTAATACCTTTACCTGCTCACTTGAAATATGCTTATTTAGGTAGTGATAATACATTGCCTGTGATAATATCTTCTATGTTATCTGATGAATAGGTTGACAGGTTGCTAAAAGTGTTAAAGTGTCATGGGAAAGCAATTAGTTGGACCATAGCTGACATAAAGAGATAAGCAGTTCTTTTTGCATGCATAAAATACAATTAGAAGAAGGTGCCAGACTCAGTGTTGAACACCAGCATAGATCAAACCCGATCATGAAGGAAGTTGTAAATAAGGAAATAATAAAGTGGTTTGATGCAGGCATCATCTACCCTAGTTTGGACAGTCATTAGGTGAGCCCAACTTAATGTGTACAGAGAAAGGGTGGGATGATGGTGGTGTGAAATGAGATAGATGAATTGATACCTCAGAGGATAACCACATGTTGGAGGATCTGCATTGACTACCGGAAGCTTAATACAGCCACCAGAAAGGATCACTTTCCATTGCCCTTCTTGGACCAGATACTAGATAGCTTAGCTGGGCAAGACTATTATTGTCTTCTGGATGGGTATTTAGGATACAATTAGATCATGTCGCATAGGAGAACGAGGGGAAGACTACTTTCACTTTCCCTTTCGGTACCTTTGCATTTCGAAGGATGTTGTTTGGACTATGTAATGCTCCAGGGATGTTCAGGAGGTGCATGCTAGCTATTTTCAAAAATATGGTGTAGAAATTCGTTGAAGTGTTCATGGAGGACATTTAATCTGTGAAAGTGATTTTGATTACTTTTTGAATCATCTGGATGTAGTGTTAACAACATGTAAGGAAACCAATCTTGTACTGAATTCGGAAAAGTGCCACTTCATTCTACATGAAGGGATAGTCCTGGGTCACTGTAATGCCTCAGAAGTGTCTCAGAATAGACTCAGGAGTTGAAATCAAAACTGGCAGAAAAATCTAAAAATCTACTCAGAATGACTCGTTGTATGGTTTATTGGTGGGACCAACGACCTGTGGAAGGCGCCCGTGGTGAGAAGTTGCAGAATCGGTTTGGGAGTGACAGGCCTCAGAGACAACCCGTTGGATGTTAAAATGAGTCATTGAATGTAGTAGTTGTGAGGTTGTTTCTTGATCAAGGAGGAAGTAACGACCGTGGTACAACCCATTGTTGGAAGAAACGGGTCGTTGTCAACACTCAATGAAAGGAATACCAGGTTAGGGTAGTGGTGACGATTGGAAGCAATGAGTCGTTGGGGCTTGTAATGACTCTTCCTACCTAGTTGCGGTAGGAGATCTGATACTTGAATCAAGGATGAGATGATGAGGGGTAGTAACAGACCTGTGGGAGCTAGCAACGGTCCGTTGTGTCGACCGTTGTCAATAACAGAGTACTTTTTCCAGAAAATTCATCAAGGGTATTTTTATCATTCCTAAGCCCTAGGGTCCTCAACTACATCATTTTAAGCTTGAAATAGAGTGTTTTAAAAGGGGTTAAGTTATTCTAAGCCTATCCTAATTCATGCATGCAAGCTTAGGGGTTTTGAGAGGTGATCAAGTCTAGTTTCTTCAAAGTTCTTCCTCAATCCTCTTTGGGATATCAACGAAGTGTGAAAATAAGATCCCTTCAAGTATGTAAGGCTATGAATAGGTGCAATTTTTCACACCCATGCCCAATTCCCTCTCAATTCATGATGTTCTAATTGATGATTCCATGGAGTTTCTACCCAATGCATTAATTCCTAAGTTTTAATTGTGGATATAATCTAAGCATGTTTTAAATGATTAATTATGATTAATGGGCAGATGTTACAATGTTATAATATATAAATTATGTTTTCAATTTTTCTAAATTATGATGCCCATCCATGAAAGTTGATGAAAGTTGAGATCCATGAGATATGTGTTCAAGTATGATGAAATGTTTATGAATAAATTATGATTTATAAATACCCATGTTTATGTTCCTATTTTCAAAGTGAATCAAGTTTATCTCAAGCATGTTTAGTATTGGGCAAGCCCAAATGATCAAGTATATTTTATGATTTCATGAATTAGCTTGCCACATGGATTTGGAGTCAAGACACTCATTATTTTCAGCTTGTGGTATGGTTTGAGCCAAGGCTCCTCATGTTATGATTTCATAGTATATATGTATGTTATTATTTCTTCTTCATCACTAGACGATGGTCAGCTTAGTTGAAAAATTATTGAGAGCATATGCATTATTTTTAGAGTAGTATATATCACTGACTAGGCTAAGGGTCAGTCAACCCTGTGCCTCAGAACTATACACCAACGTAGGTTTACTTATATACTTTGGGACCTCCCTTGTGAGCTTTCCCTGTCCCCAAAGTGGACCTTGAGCTTGATATTGATATCATGGTAGCGTCGTTAACCCTGGAAAAGCTTAGAATGACTCTGCCCACTTAAGTATGATAGTCGGGACCACGTAAGCTTTATAGTGGTAATTTCGGTTATATGACGAGTCTCCCATTGTTCCTCATTATTTCAGTTATGCATGTACATCAGTCATGATGTTATCTTTTCAGCAGGTTTGACCCCACGCTCGATTTTACTTATGATTTTCAATTTTTAGCTTTGGGTCATTCGATTCAGTTATGATTTCCATTATGTTCAGATCATGATTTCAGAAAATAGTATGCGAGCCCTACTCTCAGAATATTATCTTGATTATGTTTTATATTATGCATGATATATGGTTTTACTTACTTAGCGGTTTTACTTACCTTGCATACTCGGTACACTTCACGTACTGACCGCATACTCCATGCTATATCATTTTATGATATAGGCTCTGATATCTAGGCTCAGTCTCGCTGCTAGACAGATTCCCAGAGTTAGCTTCCATCAGCCTCAGTTGGATAATCCTCATCTTGCATGGTCCCTTCTTACCAGTTGTATGTCGTATTTTCAGTTTTCAGATTTTAGTGAGTTAGTTGGGGTCTTGTCCCAACAACTCGTCAATGTAAGAGGCTTTTTCGGACATAGTTTGTATTCAGCTCTAGACTCATGTACGTATTGAGATGTGACCTTTTTCTTAGACTTCCGCTATGTTATTTATAATGATCTTTCACTTACCTATGATTGAGTTAGATATATATTCATGCCATGGGTTGACATGGAGCCTCTGGGCGTTTCTTGTCCCGTGTCTCGATCCGGGCCTATGTTCAAGTCATGATAAACTTGGTATTTGAGCATTAGGTTTTAAAGTGTCCTAGGGTGTCTGAAAACCGCGTTAAGTAGAGTCGTATTCATGGGTGTAAAGAGCACCACACTTATGAAGAAGAGGCTACGAGACATTTAGGAAATTTTCCATTCTTTCATGATCTATGTCATGTGGTGAAATGTCTCTCTATCCTTCTAACTCGAGCTATATGCGTTTATAGATTCATGCCTGCCCGTAGAGTTAACAAAAATAGATAAGGAAAGGGAAATGGCAATGAGGTTGGAAATGGAGACAGACATAAGAAGGCCCCACCAGTCCATGAGAAGCATATATTCGAGTTGGTTGCAAACGCAGTGTTTAGGGAAGCCATTCAGATGTTAGCCCAAGCCTTGACCCCCCAGGTCAATCAGTTGGCGGTAACGCATGTCCCTTAGAATGGGAATGTAGCGGCAGCTAGAGTTAGGGACTTTCTGAGGATGAACCCTCCCGAGTTTCTCAGATCGAAGGTGGATGAGGATCCACATATTTATTGAGGAGATTTTTATGATCACCCAATTTATGGGGTTGACTGGGATGAGTGCGCTGATTTGGCTTCGTATCAGTTGAAAGGGGTCGTGCACATTTGGGTCAAACAATGGACGGATAGTAGGGCAGTTGGAGCAGGCCCTATCAATTGAGATGAGTTCCATGCCTCTTTTCTAGATCGGTTCTTCCTTGTAAGATGAGGGAGCTAAAAGCGGCTGAGTTTGTAAATCTAAAGCAAGGAAAGATGACGATTCAGGACTATGCCTTAGAGTTCACTCATCTTTCCAAGTATGCACCTGAGATGGTGGCAGACCAGAGAGCCCATGTCAGCAGGTTTGTACACGGGATAGCAGAATACATGGTCAGGGATTACCGGACCGTGATGCTTCTTCAGGATATTGACTTTGCTCAGATAGTCCTGTACCCCCAGCAGATGGAAGCAGTGCAAATGAGTGAGCGGGATAGAGAGGCCAAGAGGGACAGGACTGATAGCATCGGATTCTCCTAATAGAGGCCTAGTGGGCACCATCAATAGTCCCACCAGAGATCTTTAGCCCTACCGCCTTCGGCTATGAGTGTGCCATCCAGGTCCAGGCACTATCAGAGGGGACGAGCATAAGGCTCGAGAGGTCAGAGTAGTATACCCACCGAGACTAGCCCTCTTTTGTGTAGCAGATGTAGACAGAGACACATAGGCCAGTGTTTGGTGGGTACAGGTGCTTGCTTTAGGTGCGGTAAGCCCAGACACATGCTTAGAGATTGTCCAGCAGCCAGATAGGGTCATGATAGGGGCTGAGGCCCAGCTTCCAGTTTAGCATCTCCACCAGCACACCCAGCTCAGCAGGTGCATCTACTAGTACAGGTGGTGGACAGCACCAAAACAGATTTTATGCCTTAGCATCCCATAAGGAACAGGAGGTCTCCCCGGATTCTATATTAATGTATATGTATTGTTAGATCCAGGGGCTACTTTGTCTTTTGTGACACCCTATGTTGCTATTAGTTTCGGAGTCAGTCCGAAAATCTTATCAGAACCCTTCTCAGTATCTACTCCAATTGGTGATTCAGTTATAGCTAGACGGGTGTATAGAAACTGCACTGTCACAATACTTTAAAAAGTCACCTCAGCGAATTTAGTAGAGTTAGCCATAACCGATTTTGATGTCATCCTCAGTATGGATTAGCTATTTTCGTGCTATGCCTCAGTCAGTAGTAGAACCCATGCAGTAGAGTTCAAATTTCTAGGTGAACCAATCATAGAATGGAAGGGTAGTTCTATTATGCCTATAGGTCGTTTCATTTCCTACCTTAAGTCCAGAAAGATGATCTCCAAGGGTTGCATTTACCATCTAATTAAGGTTAAGGATGCTACACCAGAGACCCCGACTATCCAATCAGTTCCAGTAGTATGTGAGTATCCAGAAGTCTTCCCAAATGATCTACCCGGAATCCCTTCCGAGCGGGAGATTGATTTTGGTATTGACCTTCTTCCCGATACACAACCTATATCTATTCCTCCTTATAGAATCGCTCCAGCTAAGCTAAAGGAATTGAAGGAGCAGTTGAAAGACCTCTTAGACAAGAGTTTCATTAGATCGAGAAAATCCCCGTGGAGTGCATCAATCCTCTTTGTTTGAAAGAATGATGGTTCTCTTCATATGTGCATTGATTACCGATAGTTGAACAAAGGTACCATCAAGAACAGGTATCCTCTTCCCATGATTGATTATTTGGTTTACAAGCTTTAGGGTGCTTAGTGCTATTTGAACATAGATCTTAGATCTAGATACCATCAGCTCAGGGTTCGGGAGAGTGATATCCCGAAGACAGCCTTCAAGACTTGGTATGGTCACTATGAGTTAGTAGTTATGTCTGGACTAACGAATGCTCCTGCAACTTTTATGGACTTATTGAACAGGGTGTTCAAGCCATACTTTGATATGTTCGTGATTATGTTCATAGATGAAATACTAATATACTCTCAAAGCGAGGAGGAGCATGCCGCTCATTTGAGAGTGGTGCTACAGACCTTGAAGGATCATCAGTTGTATGCTAAATTAATCAAGTGCGAGTTCTGGTTTAATTCCATGGCATTTTTGGGTCATGTGGTGTCGAGTGAGGGTATTCATGTGGACTCTTAAATGATAGAAGCGGTGAAGAATTGGCCTAGACCAGTGAATCCTTCAGATATCAGGAGTTTCTTGGGTTTATCTGGGTATTATCGGAGATTTGTTGAGGGGTTTTCATCTATTGCATCGCCATTGACCAAATTGACCCAAAAGAAAGTGAAGTTCCAATTATCGGATACTTGTGAGAGGAGTTTATAGGAGTTGAAGACTCGACTCACCTCAACATTGGTGTTATCCCTACCTGAGGGTACCAATGGGTTTATGGTATATTGTGATGCTTCGAGGATTACCCTTGGTTGTGTACTGATGCAACATGGTAAGGTTATAGCATATGATTCAAGGAAGCTGAAGGTTCATGAAAAGAATTACCCAACTCATGATCTTGAATTGGCAGCGGTAGTATTTCTCTCGATGATTTGGAGACACTATTTTTATGGGGTCCATGTGGATGTGTTTACTAACTACAAGTTCCCACAATATATGTTTACCCAGAAGGATCTAAATTTACATCAAAGAAGGAGGCTAGGACTACTCAAGGACTATGATATGAGTGTCCTTTACCATTTGGGTAAGGCTAAAGTGGTAGTAGATGGTCTTAGAAGGCTTTCTATGGAGAGCGTATCCCATGTAGATGAGCGGAAAAAGTAGCTGGTGAAGGATGTGCATCAGCTTGCATGGTGGGGAGTTCGTTTGGTTAACTCAGTTGATGGTGGTATTATTGTTCAAAATGGATCAGAATAATCCTTGGTGACCGATGTTAAGGCTTGGCAAGTCGAGGACCCTATTTTGGTAAACTTGAAGGTAGTCATTCAGAATCAGAAGCTAGAGGTCTTCTCCAAAGGGGAAGATGGTAGGCTTCGATATCAGGGTCATTTGTGCGTTTCGGATGTTGATGATTTGAGAGATCGAATGTTGCACAAGATTCATGGTTCCAGGTATTCTATTCACCCAGGTGCCACCAAGATGTACCAAAACTTATGGGATGTCTGTTGGTGGAATGGTATGAAGAAGGACATTGCAGAATTTGTGGCTAAGTGCCCAAATTGTCAACAAGTGAAGGTGGAGCATCAAAGACTTGGAGGTATGCTTCAAGACATCAATATTCCTACTTGGAAGTGGGAGGAGATCAATATGGACTTCATCATAGGGTTGCCTCGCACTCGCTGACAGTATGCTTCCATTTGGGTGGTTGTGGACAGGTTGACCAACGTAGCTCATTTCCTACCGGTAAAAACTACTGATTTAGTAGAGGATTACACTAAACTATACATTTGAGAGCTAGTTCGGTTGCATGGAGTGCCCTTGTCCAATATATTGGATCGAGGTACCCAGTTTACCTCCTAGTTTTGGAGATTGTTTCAAATGGCACTTGGTACTCAGGTCAAGCTTAGCACAGCGTTTCATCCACAAATCGATGATCAGGCGGAGCGAAATATTTAGACTCTCGAGGAAATGTTGAGAGAGTGTGTGATTGACTTCAAGGGTAGGTTGGATAATCATTTGCCTATCATTGAGTTTGCGTATAATAACAGTTATCATTCTAGCATTAAGTTGTCTCCGTTCGAGGTTCTCTGTGGGTGGAGGTGTAGATCACCTATTTGTTGGTTTGAAGTCGGTGAAGCTTCGATGATAGGTATAGATTCAATCTGTGAGGCCATGGAGAATGTTTAACTTATCAGGGACAAGTTAAAAACAACCCAGAGTCACCAAAAGTCCTATGCGGATGTGAGGAGGAGAGAACTTCAGTTTGAAGTCAATGAATGGGTATTTCTAAAGGTTTCTCCCAGGAAGGGAGTGATGAGGTTTAGAAAGAAAGGAAAACACAGTCACCAATATGTTGGACCATACCAAATTGTGAAATGGGTTGGCAAGGTAGCATATGAGTTTGATTTTCTCTCAGAATTAGCTTTGGTACATCCAGTTTTCCATGTATCGCTTTTAAAGAAGTGTTTGTGTGATCTAGCTCTAGTTGTTCTGGTGGACATTGTCGATGTGAAAGACAACTTTCGTTATGAAGAGGTTTCGGTGGAGATACTGGATTGGTAGGTTCGTAAGCTAAGGAACAAAGAAGTAGCTTCAATCAAGGTTTTATGGAGGAATCAACATGTTGAGGGATCTACGTTGGAAGTCGAAGCAGATATGATGGCTAAATACTCGCATTTATTCCCTTCCGGTTCAGTTTCATCTTGAGGTATCAGTTTCCTCTTTAATACTCTAGTCAGTTTCATGTTCAGATCATGTACCTCAGTTTCTTTGATGTAAATGGATATATGCGTGATTAGGGATCAATTCAGTCTTGTAGTTCAATTCGAAGTCAGTCACTTTGTTAGTTTTCACCATGTTTGTTTCGGGTTTGAGTATGATAATTTCATTTCTCTATTTTCTGTATGTTTACCCACATTCAAAGACGAATGTTCCCAAGAGGGAGATATTGTAATGCCCCGGAAGTTTCTAAGACTAGACTCGGGAGTTGAAATGAAAACTGGCAAAAAAATCTAAAAATCTACTCAGAATGACTCGTTGTACGGATCGTTAGTGGGACTAACGACCCATGGAAGGCGCCCGTGGTGAGAAGCTACAGAATCAGGTTGGCAGTGACGGGCCTCAAGATGACTCATTGGATGTTAAAATGAGTCATTGAATAGAGTCGTTGTGTGGTTGGTTCTTGATCAAGGAGGATGTAATGAGTCGTAGTACAACCAATTGTTGGAAGAAATGGGCCGTTGTCAGCACTCATTGAAAGGAATTCCAGGTTAGGGAAGTGGTGATGATGACTGGAAGTAATGAGTCTTTGCAGCTTGTAACGACTCATCCTGTCCGATCGTGGTAGAGGATCTGAGACTTGAATTGGGGATGACCCTATGAGGGGTAGTAATAGAACATGGGAGCTAGCAATGGTCCGTTGTATCGACTGTTGCCACTTGAAGAACAGTTTTTCTAGAAAATTCATTAAGGGTGTTTTCGTCATTCCTAAGCCCTAGGGTCCTAAAATACATCGTTTTAAGCTTGAAATAGAGTGTATTAAGAGGGGTTAAGTCATTCTAAGCCTATCTTATTCATGAATGCAAGCTTAGGTGTTTTGAGAGGTGATCAAGTATAGTTTCTTCAAAGTTCTTCCTCAATCCTCTTTGGGCAATAAAGAATGTGTGAAAATCAAATCCCTTCAGGTATATAAGGCTATGAATGGGTGCAATTTTCCACACCCATGCCCAATTCCCTCTCAGTTCATGATGTTCTAATTGATGATTCCATAGGGTTTCTACCCAATGCATGAATTCCTACGTTTTAATCATGGGTATGATCTAAGCATGTTTTAAATGATGAATTATTATTAATGGAAATATTTTAAAATATTTTAAATTATAAATTATGTTTTCAAGTTTTCTAAATTATGATGCCCATACATGAAAGATCATGAAAGTTGAGATCCATGAGATATGTGTTCAAGTATGATGAAATCTTTATGAATAGAGTATGATTTCAAAATACCAATGTTTATGTTCATGTTTTCAAAGTGAATCAACTTGATTTCAAGCATGTTAAGTATTGTTCAAGCCCAAATGATCAAGTATGTTTTATGATTTCATGAATTAGCTTACCACATGGTTTTGGATTCAAGACTCCTATTATTTTCAGCTTGTGGTATGGTTTCAGTAAAGGATCCGCATGTTATGATTTCAGATTATGCATGTATGTTATTATTTTAGCTTCGTCACTAGATGATGGTCAGCTTCGTTTAAAAATGACGGAAAGCATATGCATGTTTTTGGGTGTGTCTAGCACTGAGTAGGCTAAGGGGCAGTCACCCCTGTGCCTCAGAACTACGCGCCAAAATAGATTTACTTATATGCTTCTGGACCTCCCTTGTGAGCTTTCCCTTGCCCCAAGGAGCCTTGAGCTTGATATCGATATCATGGAAGCGTCATTAGCCCTAAAAAAGCTTTGGACGGCTCTGTCCACTTGAGTGTGATAGTCAAGACCACGTAAGCTCTATCATTGTAATGTCAGTTATATGACAAGTCTCCCATTGTTCCTCATCATGTCAGTTATGAATGTACATCAATCATGATATTATGTTTTGAGCAAATTTGGCCTGACATTCAGTTTTACTTATGATTATTAATTTTTAGCTTTGGGTCATTCGATTCAGTTATGATCTTCCGTTATGTTCGAATCATGATTTTAGAAAATAACATGCAATCCATACTCTTAGAATCCTATCTTCCTTATGTTTTATATTATGCATGATATATGATTTTATTTACTTAGCGGTTTTACTTACCTGACATACTCGGTACATTCCACGTACTAACTGCATACTCCATTGTATCATTTTGTAATACATGCTCTGATATCCAGGCTCAGTCCCGCCGCTAGTCAGATTCCCATAGTTAGCTTCCCTCAGCCTCAGTTGGTGAGTCCTCATCTTGCGAGCATCCTTATTATCAGTTGTATGTCGTATTTTCAGTTTTCAGATTTTAGTGAGTTAGTTGGGGTCTTGTGCCATCAACCCTTCAGTGTTAGAGGTTTTTTTGGACATAGTTTGTATTCAGCTCTAGACTCATGTACGTATTGAGATGTGACATTTTGCTTAGACTTTTGCTATGTTATTTATGATGATCTTACGCTTACCTATGATTGAGTTAGATGTATATTCATTTCATGGGTCGACTTGGAGCCTTTCGAGGTTTCTTGTCCCGTGTGTCGATCCGAGCCTATGTTCAGATCGTGACAGTCACAAAAATTAAAAAGCCTGTATTAAGGTTGATAGGGCTAAGATCGAAGCTATTGAAAAGCTACTACCCCTTATCTATGTAAAAGGGGTGCGCAGATTTTTCAGACATGCTGGGTTTATAGGAGGTTCATTCAAGACTTCTCCAAAATAGGCAGCCCAATGTGCAAACTTTTGGAAAATGATGTAATGTTTGAGTTCAATGGAAAATATGTGCAGGCTTTAAATACTCTAAAAGACAAGTTGATATTTGGTCCAATAATCATTGCTCCAGACTGGCCACTACATTCATTGTGATGTGTGATGCCAATAATTATGCTATAGGAGCTATTTTGGGGCAGAATAGAGGGAAGTGATTTTAACCCATCTATTATGCAGGCAAATCTTTAGATGCAACATAGAACAACTACACCATGACCGAAAAGGAGTTGTTGGATGCAATACGCCTTTGATAAATTTCAAGCTTACTAAGTAGGGACAAAGGTGGTAGTGTACACTGATCATGCTTCAATAAGATACTTGTTTGCAAAGAAAGATGCTAAACCCAAGCTCATTCGGTGGATACTGCTACTCAAGGAAATTGATATTGAAATCAAAGACCGAAAAGTCACAGAGAATCATGATGCAGATCATCTCTCTCAGTTCAAGGATAGAAAGAATGTTTATTGCAGAGCTGTAATTGCTGAGACCTTCCCTGATGAACAATTATTTGTTTTAACCAGACCTGAGTTGTCGTGGTATGCTGACATAGTGAAACTCTTAGTTCGTGGTGTATATCCACCGGATGTGACTCCAGACAGGAAAAGGAGACTTCTTCGTGATAGTAGATTTTACATATGGGATGAGCCATATTTGTACAAAGTAGGGCCAGATCAGCAGGTCTGAAGATGTCTTCCTAAGGGAGAAGTACACCAGTGTTATACCCCAGAAACTTAAAGATCAGATCGGGGAGTTGAAATAGAGAATACTGAAAATATGGCACCATCACAGAATGAGTCATTCAGTGACCTGTAGGGTAGACCACGAGTCGTGAGGAGACTCATGGTGAGGTTCAAGGATTGGGTTGAAATTTTGGAATTTGAGGTCCCCACGGACCTTACCATGAGTCGTGGTCAGTCCCCACGATTCGTGGGATGGGTCATGGTCAGCAGGTTGGAAATAATTTTAATCTTAGGAAGTGAAGGTGACGAGTGGTGACCATGAGTCGTGGTCACCGGTAACGTCTCGTGAGGTCCCCTGTGAGGAGCCCTAGATGATCTATTAGGCAGTGCACTCGACGATCGATGCCATGACTCATTCCTTGGGCGACAACTCATCTAGTCCCTCGTTGGGACTAGCAGTCAGTTATTTCCTGCGAATTTAGTAAGGGATTTTCCATAAATCCTATGATCCTAAATCCTAAACTACATTGTTTTAAACTATGAATGATGAGTTCTAAGAGGGATAAGTTCATTTTAGGGAATTCTTACTCATGCATGCAAAGTTAGAGAGTTAGGGAGGTGATCAAGCTCCTTATCTTCAAATTTTCCTTCAATCTTTCATTGGGCAATCAAGGAGTGGTAAAATCAGTTCTTCCCCTGGTATGTAGGGTTATTAATGGGTGAATACATTCACACCCATGCCCAATCTCTCTCTAAATCATAAAATTCCTTTGTTAATTCTACGGGGTTTTAACCCAATGCATGAGATTTCAACTTTACTACATGGTTATGAGTTAAAGATGTTTCCATTATTGAATTATGATTCATGGGCAAGTTTAACATTGTTTTCAATTAAAATCATGTTTCGAGCTTTATAAATTAAAATGCCCAATTATGAGAAGTTCATGAAAGTTGAGATTTATGATGAATGTTCAAGTATGATGAGATATTTGTTATTAAAAACATGTTTTCAAGTTACCCATGTTTATGATCATGTTTCAAGTGAATTATGTACTTTCAAGTATGTTAAAGTATCAGGCAATGTCCATATGTTCAAGTATGAGTTATGTTTTTACGAATTAAGCTTACCACATGGTGTCACGACCAAAACGTACACCCAGATCATAGACGGGACAAGGAGCCCCGAGAGACCCCATGTCGACCCATGGCATGAGCATACTTCTAATCCAATCACATGAGCGGAAGACTTCACATATAAGAACGTAATCATAACATAACCAAAGTGAAATATCAGTACAAGACTTATGCAATATGGCTGAATACATCTTGCAGTATGATAAGCCTCTAAACATGAAGGACGAATTGATTGGACAACTCCCCAACTAATCAAATATCTATAAAACTGAAATAACAACATAAAGGATGAACACACAGCCCTCGAAACATGAGGACTCACCAAGAGCGCTGAGAGCAAATCTTATACTATCTATGGGTAAGGATAAGCCTGAGAACTGGGACCTGTATCATGAAATGATACAGTATAGAAGGTATGTGGTCAGTACGTGGAATGTACTAAGTAAGAAAGGTAATTAAAACGGATGTTTAAAACATGTATAAAATTTGTAAATGATCATAAGAGTAGGATGTCATGCTCGTATTGTAAATCATAATAACATATCATATGGCTCAAGGTTTTTTCAAAACATTTGTAACATAAAAAAATCATAATCATAATAGAAGAGATTTACTTAACATGACTTGAGCCAACATACATAATCATAACATGCATAAATCATGAAGAACAGGGGGAGATTCTCTTAATCGACATACCCTATATGAGCACACATGAAGCCCGACTTGTAACCCTAGTCGGGAGAGTGTGCGTACCTTGCCAAGGGTAGAACCATGAAAGTGTGATATCACCATGAAAAGGGTCCATTTGGTCCAGGGAACAACATGAAAGGGTCCCGACATACCTACGATGGCACATAGTTTATGAGATCCGGGGCTTAACCTGAGCCCTGACCCAACTCGGTGTTTGATACTACTCCAAAAACATATATAGTGTTCATAATAATACATACATGAGTTCATTGATAAAGCTCAAACCACACCTCTTACTGAAGTGAGAAACGGACATTGTTAATAAAGAACCCAACTAGAGGTTGGGGTCTAACCCACAGGGAATATGGAAGGATATAGAAGAACGCTAATGATTAAGCTTTTTAGTTAATAATTTTCTAAGAGGGGGAATTTGTAAAATTAATAAGTAACAATGTTGAGAAATTGATGGTTGTTTCTAAATTAATGCAATTAATTAGGGTAAGTGTTTCCCATGGATCCTTAACTACTTCAGGTATTACACTAGTGATCTATCCCAATACTTTACTTTTAACTTAGGTTCATTCAAATGACCAACCAATCCCTATTGAATGACTATACTCAATTACTCGACCAAGTCTCATGAGCGGTTTCAAACTATCCATTATCATTAAGTTCCAGATATAAGTTTCCTGCGAACATAGCTTAAGTTAATATAATGATCATCAAGATCAAGGCTCCATTGTAATTCTCTCTTTCTAATCTCTACCTCTTCGACAAAAGCAAGTAATGAATTCGGGCACTTCCTAACGTTGCGCACCGTTAAGAATCTTTAAAGATGAAGAGAATACAATATAAGTGTTTATATAGGTTTAGAATCACTTTGTACAACCCTAGCTTGTTAATTCACCATGGTTCCCACAACCCTAGTTGTGGTAGTTTTAGCCTATCATGTTCATAAGTAAATTAATAGTATTAATAAATAAAAACTAAAAATTATACTTACAACAATGATTGGCAGAACCTTCACCATAATAATGCAAAATTCGGAAGAACAACTTTACAATCGTCTAAAAATATGTCTTCTGAAATTTATTGTAAACTAATAACTATAAGACAAAAAAAACCTTCTCTAACAACGTCCCACTTGAAGACTTGGCTTCTTGAAGACATGGCTATTACATGAAAATAAAAGAGTATTTATAGTAGTAGATTTATGCTTTACTTGTTCCTTGATGAATTTGACTTGGGATTTAAAGTTCCTTTTTCTATTTGAAGTGGGAGACCCTTTTTTGGGCGTTTGAAGCCTTTGCCACGTCGCCCCTAGCTACTGCCGCATCCGGTTGCTGCTGCGCAGGACCCATCGTGCGGGGAGAGTGCTGTTGCGCGTGCCATATCGCGATGGGACAAAGGCGCCTCACGCCTGGCCTTGTGGCAATCCTTGTTGTGCGTCACACAGCCTGTAACACCTATTTGTTGCTGCCTCACGTGTCCTGTAGCGCAAATGGTCTGGAGCCTCGCGCTGCTCGTCGCGCGGGCGTGGCGCTGCACTATTTTTTTTCTTTAATTCTTGCTTAGTGCATTCCTTCTTCTTCAACATCAATCCAAATGTCTCAAATACACCCAAATCCTTCACTTTTAGCCCCGAAAACATCTAATCACATGCGTTAGCTATTTTTACAAATATATAACATAATCACATCCAAACACACATAATTTGTTCTCAAAACATAGTAAAGTACGGGCAAAAATATGTCTATGAAGTGTTTAAATACGCCCTTCATCAACACCTCACACTTAAACTATTGTTAATCCTCGAACAATCTACTACTTCCCTTCTCATGGTTTTGCACATAATTCTTCCTACGAATAGGTCTACTTGCACTTGGGATCATGAGACAAATCAATGAAGCTCAAACAATTCACTCGCATGCATATAGGTTCAACAATAAAATGTCAAAGATCGAAATCACTTAGCTTTTGAAAACTAACTCATCAAGACATATTTCGGGCCAACATGAATTATATGTAATTTAGCAATCAATATTAAACCAAAGTGTTACCATTGTGCCTCTCACAATTTTGTAGAGATGACCTTTTCTCACACAAGATATAAGTCATATAAACTTGGGCATAAATATAACAATTTCCTTCACTCTCCCAAACAACGCAACATGCATGCAAATGACTACCTATAGGCTTGCCCTTAGTGTAATACTCCGCTAATATAGAATTATGAGTTAAGGATCAATTAGGACTTAAATTTGATTGTAATGTTGGCTAAGGGACGGGTAGGAACTATTTGGCCAAGATAGTGACTAAGCTCCCTAAGCACTTTAATACTTCACAACAGTTTGAATTTTTTAGTACTTTCTTCAAAGTCCAAATTTTCTCCTTATACCTCCTTTTATTTTTCAATTTTTCAACTTAGGTGACTAGTGGGGATTTTTCTTTTCATCATTGAGCTCATTCACACACATT
>JACEIK010000100.1:17791-49430 GCA_018107945.1 Datura stramonium | reverse complement strand
TTTTTCATCTTCAATTTTTCAAAGCTCTTTCTTCTTTTTGTTTTCCCACTAAAAATCACCCTCTTTGTTTAGCAAAATTTCACCTTTTTCTTTTCTTCCAGTTCACCACACTATTTAGCTTTTCCCTTCACTTCTCCAATTATGCTCCTTTCCTACAAATTTTTTTTGATTAAAGTGCTCTAGGAGTCATTTGGATCAAGTATAAGTCAATAGAACAAAAAGGGATTAAACTTGTAATATGGTTATAAAAAGAATAGGCTAAGGATCAACATGGCTAACTAACATAGATACAATCAAGGTGGGTAAAATAGGATAAAAATAGGATTATCAAAGAAACTCCTATATCACTTCCTAAATCCATCATTCATATTTTTCTTTGCACACACACCGGGCAGGTTCTAGAAATCAATTTACAAGTATAGAGTATATCAAACATAATTCCTCACATATTGTCACAAGATGGTTTAACAATGGAAATCAAGATCATATAAATACATATATCCATATTGCATGAATAATATAATTAAGCCCATTTTTTTATTTTCAAGCCCAAGAGTCAAGTTCCCAAAAGACTAAGTATTTCTACCTTTTTTATGCATACTAATTTACCCTTAAGACGGTCATCATTCATCCATCATCGGGTAAAGTCATGATTCAATGACTAAGAATAAAAAAAATAAAAATCTAGACTCTTTAGTCGGTTTTAAGGGACTATCCACCGGAAAAGTACCGAAAACAAAAACCGGAGGAACTCAAAACAAAATAAAACTAAAAAAATACTACACACAAACAAGCATGCATGAAAAATCATAAATCCAAAAAAAACTAGGCCTACTATGTGCAAATATAGCATGGTGCTATGGAGTTCACTTCTTCCACCCCACACTTAATTGGTTTCACTATCCCTAGTGCTAAAACAAATAAGCATAAAGTAATAGAGTGCAAGAAGAACTCCCTTGGCCTCTACTTCTCGTTTTCAATGTTTAAGCTCAATTTTTGTTGAAACTCATGACCTATCACCTGCACACTTGAACAAACACATAAAAACGAAACAAAGAAATTCATCTTGGGTTGCCTCCCAAGTAGCGCCTGATTTAACGTCACGGCACAACACATGTACCTTGATTACTCAGACTTCATGAAGATACCTGTTGACACTGTGGTCACATCTTGTCCACTTGTTTTACCATGCTATCCTGTGACACGTCAGAAGATAAAAGAAAAAAAAACAAAAAATAGGAAATAAAGACTAAAAGTTAAACACAAGAAATTAATCTAATCCTAAACAGTATTCCCTAGCAACATCACCACTTTTTGATAACGATCAAACCACACCTCTTACTGAAGTGAGAAACAGGCATTGTTAATAAAGAACCCAACTAGAGGTTGGAGTCAATCCCAAAGGGAATATGGAAGGATATAGAAGAACGCTAATTCTTAAGCTTTTTAGTTAATTATTTCCTAAGAGGGGGAAATTTGTAAAATTAATAAGTAACAATGTTGAGAAATTGATGGTTGTTTCCAAATTAAAGCAATTGACTAGGGTAAGTATTCCCCATGGATCCTTAACTACTTCAGGTTTTACAGTAGTGATCTATGTCAATACTTTACTTATAGAACTGATAACTTTGGTTCATTCAAACGACCGACCAATCCCTATTGAATGACTATACTGAATTACTCTATCAAGTCTCATGAGCGATTTCAAACTATCTGTTATCATTAAGTTCCAGATATAACTATCCTGCGACCACAACTCAAGTTAATACAATGATCATCAAGATCAAGGCTCCATTGTAATTCTCTTTTCCTAATCTCTACCTCTTCGACCAAAGAAAGTAAAGAATTCGGGCACATCCTAACGTTGCGCATCGTTAAGAATCGTTAAAGATGAAGAGAATACAATATAAGTGTTTGTATTGGTTTAGAATCACACTGTGCCACCCTACCTTATTAATTCACCATGGTTCCCACAACCCTAGTTGTGGTAGTTTTAGCTTATGATGTTCATAAGTAAATTAATAGCATTCAGAAATAAAAACTAAAATTTATACTTACAACAATGATTGGAAGAACCTTCACTTGATTAATGCAAAATTCAGAAGAACAACATTACAATCGTCTCAAAATATGTCTTCTAAAATTTATTGTAAACTAAGAACTCAAAGACTAAAAAAAACCTTCTCTAAAAACTTCCTACTTGAAGACTTGGCTACTTGAAGACATGGTGATTACATGAAAATAAAGGGGTATTTACAGTAGTAGATTTATGCTTTGTTTGTTCCTTGATGAATTTGACTTGGGATTTAAAGTTCCTTTTCCTAGTTGAAGTGGGAGACCCATTTTTGGGCATTGGAATCCTTTGCCACGTTGCCCCTAGCTGCTGCCGCGTCCAGTGCTGCCGCACATGCCCCATCGCGTTGGGAGAGTGCTGCTGCACGTGCCTTATCACTCTGGGACAAAGGCGCCTCGTGCCTGGCCTTGTGCCAATTCTTGCTGCACGTCACACAGCCTATAGCGCCTATTTGTTGCTGCCTCACGCGGCCTGTAGTGCCAATGTCCTAGCGCCTCGCGCTGCTGGTCGCACGGGCGTGACACTGCACTATTTATTTATTTTTCTGTAATTCTTTCTTAGTGCATTCCTTCTTCTTCAACATCAATCCAAACGTCTCAAATACACCCAAATCCATCACTTTTAGCCCTGAAAACATCTAATCACATGCATTAGCTATTTTTACAAATATATAACATAATCACATGCAAACACACGTAATTTTTTCTCAAAACAAAGTAAAGTACGGGCAAAAATATGTCTATGAAGTGCGTAAATATGCCCTCATCATTCATCGGCTAGTTAAATCATGATAATCATAACATGCTTGAACATATTTGATCTAGCCATGACATGAGGCCCGTAAGTTGGCCAAAAACATACTTCATGAATAATAAGATTCATACATACTTGTAAATCATGTATATAGCTTGAATTTCTTAAAATCATAATGGGTAACATAATAAATTCATAATTTAAAACATAATTCAGGCTAGGCTTGTAAAGAACATCAATGGGAAAATAAATCATAAATCGATTCATCATGGAGCACGCATAATAAAGCTTAATTGCTTAGAAATCAAATAAACAATATTATGATCAATTTAAATCTCAAAAGATGATCAAAATCCGTAGATTATGATAAGATTTCAAAATCACAAAACCCATAATTTAATAATTAGAGTTTATATAAATTAAATAAAAAACCCTATGAGTTTTTAATAAATTTCAAGTAAAATCATAGAGTAGGAGCATGGGTGTGGAAGGATTCACCCATTGATGACCTTATATACTTGGGATTATCTGGTTCATAACTTCCCTTGCTAGCCCAAGATGGAATTTAGAGGAACTGAGAAAGAACACCTTGAATCACCTTTTAATCTCCTCTCTATACTCTTGCATGCATGAATGAGGCTTAACATGAACTTAACCCCCTTAAAAGACCCCATTCAGACCTTAAAAGGACGTAGTTTAGGCCTTAGGAGTTTAGGAATTACGAAAAACACCCTTACTGAAAATTGCAGAAATTTCTGGTTGCCAATCCCTATGAGGGACCTCACGAGTCATTGCCGAGGGCACGACTCGTGGCTGGGATCCGTCATGATCACTGCCTAAAATCACACAGGGGACCCCGCGAATCGTGGTGGCTGACCAGAACTGGTGGTCACCACCTGTGACCCCCACTGCCCAAATCCTTGACCAACTATACACACCAAACCACGGGTGACCTCATGAGCCGTGAGGTCTGACCACAACTTGTGGTCATGCCTGTGGCCTCCTCCACTTGAGCCTGCCAACCTTGCTGACCAAGAGTCATCTTACGAATCGTGGTCAGTCCCCACGACCCACCTCACAGGTCGTCTTAAGACCTGGTGCGAATTTTTAGTTTTTCTCTGTTTTGACTCCCGGGTTTGATCCTTGGGTTCCCGGGGTATAACAATAACTCCCTCTTGGGAACATTAATCCCCGAATGTTTGAAACATGCAGAAAACTCAGAAACAAGCTATCACCATCTACAAATACTAGTCATTTAAGTTGAAAACGGATAGATTGACTACCTCCGAAAAGAACTACATAACTTAACTGAATTCAGACATCACATACATTTACCATATTATAAAACAAACTTGTACGCATGAAATGAACATGAAAACTGATTAGAGAATTAGGGCAAAAACTAATACCTCAAACTAAAACTGAGCTGGTAAAGATCAGGAGTGGGTATCTAGCCATCATATTCGCTTCAGCTTCCCACGTAACTCCTTCCACATGCTGATTTCACCATGATACTTTAACTGAAGCTAATTCTTTGTTCCTTAGCTTACGGATTTGATGTTCTAATATTTCCACAGGTACTTCTTCATAACTGAGGCTGTCTTTTACACAAAAATTTGTCCATCGGGACTACTAAAGCTGGACCACCCAAACACTTTTTCAAAAGTGACACATGAAACACAAGATGAACTGAAGATAGCTCCGACCCGGTATGGGCCACCATAGCGAGGACTGAGTTTCCCTTTCTTTCTGAACCGCATGACTCCCTTCATTGGAGATACCTTTAGAAATACCCAATCGTCCACCTCAAACTCCAAATCTCTTCTCCTCATGTAGGCATATGATTTTTGACGTCTCTAAGAGGCTTTCAACCGATCTCTTATCAACTGAACCTTCACCATTGCCTCGTGAACCGAATCTGTCCCTATCATAGCTGCCTCACCAACCTCAAACCATTCGATGGGAGATCTGCACCTCCGCCCATAGAGAGCCTCGAACGGTGCCATTTGGATACTGGAGTGATAGTTGTTATTATAAGAAAACTCATTTAAGGGAAAATGATCATCCCAACTACCTTTAAAATCCATAACACATTCCCTCAACATGTCCTCAAGAGTCTAGATTGTCCGCTCCGCCTGGCCATTCATTTGCGGATGGAATGCTATGTTGTGCTTAACCCGAGTCCCAAGACCTTTTTGGAAAGACCTCCAAAACTGAGAGGTAAACTGAGTAGCTCGATCGGAAATAATAGAAAAGGGCACTCCATGAAGTTAAACCAACTCCCGAATATACAACTTGGCATAATCATCCATTGAATCCATGGTCTTGACCGGTAGAAAGTGTGCATCCTTGGTTAGCCTGTCTATCACTACCCAAATGGAATCATAGTTTCATCGAGTATGAGGTAGTCCTGTAATAAAATCCATGTTAATCTCTTCCCACTTCCATGTGGGAATTCTAATACCCTGAAGTACGCCTCCCAGCCTTTGATGTTCGACATTCACTTGCTGACAGTTTGGACATTTTGCTACGAACTCTGCAATATCCTTCTTCATACCATCCCACCAATAGATTTCTCGCAAGTCCCGATACATCTTCGTGGATCTCGGATGGATAGAATATCTGATACCATGTGCCTTATGCAATATCCGAACTCTCAAATTATCAATGTTCGAAACACATAGTCGACCCTGGTATCGTAGCACACCATCTCCCCCTTGGGAGAAAACCTCCACCTTTTGACTCTACACCACTTCCTTAAGCTTCATCAAAATCGGATCTTCATCTTGCTTAGACTTGACATCGACCACCAAGGATGATTCTGATCCATTATGCACAATAGCGCCTCCATCGGTCGAGTCGATCAACTCCCAATCTTGTAAGCTGATGGATGTCCTTCACCAACTCCTTCTTTCCCTAATCCATGTGGGACACACTCTCCATAGAGAGCCTACTAAGTGCATCCACCACCACATTAGCCTTCCCTGAGTGGTAAAGAGCACTCATATCGTGGTCCTTTAATAACTCTAACCACCTCCTTTGCTGAAAATTGAGATCTTTCTGCGTGAACACATATTGCAAGCTCTTGTGATCCGTGAATACATCCTCGTGGACCCCATACAAGTAATTCCACCATATATTCAATACAAACACTACTGCGACCAATTGAAGATCATGGGTCGGTTAGTTATTTTTGTGAATTTTCAACTGTCTCGAGGCATAAGCTATCACTTTCTCATGATGCATCAACACACACCCGAGTCCGACTCCCGAAGCATCACAATACACCACAAAACCATCGATACCCTTAGGTAGGGTCAACATTGGTGCTAAAGTGAGTCCGGTCTTCAACTCTTAGAAGCTTTTCTCACAAGACTCCAACCATTCAAACTTCACCTTCTTCTGAGTCAACTTAGTCAATGGTGAGGCAATAGATGAAAAACCCTCCACAAATCTCTGATAGTAACTCGCTAAGCCCAAAATGCTCCTAATATCTGATGGGTTCACCGATTTGGGCCAATTCTTTACCGCCTCGATCTTCTGAGAGTCCACTTTTATGCCCTCACCTGATACCACATGGCCTAGAAATGCCATCTAGTCCAACCAAAACTCACATTTGCTGAACTTTGCATATAACTTATGATCCTTAAGGATCTGAAGCAGTATTATCAAGTGAGAGGCATGCTCCTCCTCGCTCCGAGAGTATATAAGAATGTCATCAATGAACACAATCACGAACACGTCCAAATATGCCTTGAACACCCTGTTCATTAGATCCATAAAAGCTGCAGGGGCATTAGTTAGTCCAAAAGACATAACAACAAATTCTTAGTGACCATACCGAGTCCTGAAAGTAGTTTTCAGGATGTCACTCTCCGAAACCTTAGATGGTGATACCCAGATCTGAGATCAATCTTCGAGAAACACCTGGCACCCTGGAGTTGGTAAAATAAATTATCAATCCTGGGAAAGGAGTACCTGTTCTTGACAGTGACCTTATTCAGCTGTCGATAATCGATACACATTCGAAGGGACCCATTCTTATTCTAAACAAATAGAACCGGTGCACCCCATGGAGACTTGCTCGGTCTAATGAAACCCTTATCCTCCAAGTCCTTCAACTGTTCTTTTAACTCTTTTAGCTTGGCTGGAGCCATCCTGTAAGGAGGAATGGAGATAGGCTACGTATCGGGCAATAGATCAATACCAAAATCAATTTCCATTTTCGGAGGAACACCTGGCAAATCATCAAGGAAAACCTCCAGATACTCATAAATCACTGGAACTTATTGAATAGTTGGGGTCTCAGACTCTACATCCTTAACCCTAACTAGGTGGTACATGCAACCCTTAGAGATCATTTTCCTGGCCTAAAGATATGAAATAAACCGACCTACTGGTATAGCTGAATTACCCTTCCATTCCAAAACTGACTCACCAGGAAACTGGAATTCCACCGCACGGGTCCTACAATTAATCAAAGCATAACATGCAAATAACCAATCCATACCCAAGATGATATCAAAGTCCGTCATGGCCAGCTCTACTAAGTGTGCGGAGGTAACCTTATGCAACATCGTGATGGGAAAACCTCTATACACCCGTATAGCTACCACTGATTCACCGAGTGGAGTAGATACGAAGAATGATTCTGACATAATTTCAGGACTAACTCAAAAACTACAAGCAATATAAGGGGTCACAAAATACAAGGTAGCTCCTGGATCTAACAAAGCATAAGCATCAATATAGAAGACTTTCAATATACTCGTGACCACATCTGGCGAAGGCTAATGCTCCTGGCTAGGCACTAGGGCATAAAACTTATTTTGGTGCTGACCACCTACTGAACTAGTGGAGGCACCCTGCTGAGGGAGTCGTGCTGATGGAGCGGTAGAACTAGCTGAAGGGCAATCTCTAATCCTGTTTCTGGGTTTGCCACACCCGTAACAAGAATCCGCTGACCAGGCACCTCCTGGGCTGATTCTTTTCGCTCTTCGCATAACCTAGAAAAGTGTGCTCCACCTGCATGCTACCATGATCCCTCGAGCTTGTAGCCCTGCTCCTCTAGTCTCCCTGGAACCGGGATGGCATGTTGGTCGATGATGGAGCGGGAGCAATTGACCTGTGCTAGGACTACTGGAGTGGTCCACCCCCTATCCTGGCCTGAGAAACCCCATAGATGTTGGTCCTGGCCCTTTTGGACTCTCTCTGCCTTCTGTAGACCGACTCCATTTGCTGCACATGCAATACAATATGGGGAAAATCAATGTCCTGGTGAAGCATGGCGATCCAGCAATCCTTGTCCAAGCAATCTGCTACTCTATGCACAAAACGGCTCACCCGAGCCCGCTGATCCACCACCAACTCTGGAGAATATTTAGATAATCGGGTGAATTGCAATTCATATTGCTAAACTGACATATTACCTTGAATTAGATTAACAAACTCAGCTGCCTTGAGCTCCCTCATATCCCGATGGAAGAACTAATCCATTAATGCAGTGTGAAAATCATCCCAACCTATCGGGACTGTACCCACCGCCCTGACATCTCTCCATTGCTTAAACCATATATGTGCTGCCCCCTTTAGCAGGTAGGAGGTCAAGTCAATGCATTCCCCATTATTCACCTACATAACCTGGGTGACCTTCAGAATCTCCTCAATGAAATCATATGGGTCCTCATCCACCCTTGACCCCGTGAACTTTAGAGGGCTCATCCTCAAGAAATCCCTCACCCTAGCTGTCGCTGCATTCCAATTCTGAGGGAAGCACACCATCGTCTGATTCTGAACCTAGGCAGTCATTGCCTGTGCTAGCATCTGAATCGCCGCCCTAAACTCGGCGCGGGCAACTGGCTTTAGTACGTGCACCTCATGAACGGGTGGAGCTGGTTGATTCTCACCATCATGGGCACCCTCATGATCATTTCCATTACCGTTTCTCTTGGCATTTACTCGATGTGGAGGCATGAATCTACAAACACGAATAGCACGAATTAAAAGAGTATAGGACGTTCATCACACGACATAGATCATGAAAGAAGTGAATATTTCCTAAACTTCTAATAGCCTCTTCTTCATAGGTTTGGAGCGCTTCACACCCATGAAAAAGACTCTACCTAACGCGGCTTCTAGACTCCCTAGGACATATCAACCTATGGCTTTGATACAAAGTTTGTCATGATCCAAACGTATATCGGGATCGTAGACAAGGAAAAGGAGCCCCGAGAGACCCCATGACGACCAATGTCATGAGCATACTTCTAATCCAACAACATGAGCAGAATACTTAACATATAAGAACGTAATCATAACATAACCATAGGGAAATATCACTACAAGACTTATACAATATGGCTGAATACAACTTGCAGTCTGATAAGCCTCTAAACATGAAGGACGGATTGATAGGACAACTCCCCAACTAATCCAACATCCAGAAAACTGAAAGAACAACATAAAGGATGAGCATGCAGCCCTTGAAACATGAGGACTCACCAAGAGGGCTGAGAGAAAATCTGATACTATCTACGGGTGAGGATGAGCCTGAGAACTGGGACCTGTATCATGAAATGATACAGCATAAAAGGTATGCGTTCAGTACGTGGAATGTAATGAGTAAGCAAGGTAAGTAAAATGGACGTTTAAAACATGTATAAAATTCGGAAATGATCATAAGAGTAGGATGTCATGCTCGTATCGTTAATCATAATAACATATCATATGGCTCAAGGTTTTCAAAGCATTCATAACATAACATAATCATAATCATAATAGAAGAGATTCTTAGCATGACTTTATCCAACATACATAATCATAACATGCATAAATCACGAGGAACAGTGAGAGATTCTCTTAACCGACATAGCGATATGAGCACACATAAAGCTGAACTTGTAACCTTAGTCGGGAGGGTGTTTGTACCTTGCCAAGGGTATAACCATGAAAATGTGATATTAGCATGAAAAGGGGCCATTTGGGCTAGTGACTAACATGAAAGGGTCTCGACATACCTATGGTGGCACATAATTCATGAGATCCGGGGCTTAACCTAAGCCCCCGACCTACTCGGTGTTCGATACTACTCCCAAAACATATATAGTGCTCATAAAAATACATACATGAGTTCATGGTCTGGTTAAATCATGATAATCATAACATGCTTGAACATATGAAATCTAGCCATGACATGAGACTTGTGAGTCGGCCAAAAACTTAATTCATGATTAATATGATTCATACATTCTTGTAGATCATGTATATATCTTGAATTTCTTAAAATCATAATGGGTAACATAATAAATTTATAATTTAAAACATAATTTAGGCAGGCTTATAAAGAACTTCAATGGGAAAATAGATCATAAATCGATTCATCATGGGGCATGCATAATTAAGCTTAACTTCTTAGAAATCAAATCAACAATATTATGATCAATTTAAATCTCAAAAGATGATAAAAATCTGTAGATTATGATAAGATTTCAAAATCACAAAACCCATAATTAAATCATTAGATTTTAGATAAATAAAATATAAAATCCCATGAGTTTTTGATAAATTTTAAGTAAAATCATAGAGTAGGAGCATAGATGTGGAAGAATTCACCCATTGATGATCTTACATACCTGGGATTATCAAATTCTAACTCTCCTTAGAAGCCCAAGAATGAAATTGGAAGAATTGAAAAGAAGAGCTTAAAAATCTCCTTAGATCACCTTTCAATATCCTTGCATGCATGAATGAGAGTTTAGAATAGGTCATTTTCTTAAAACCCAAGCTTTCCCAAGCCAAAATGACGTAGTTTAGAGCCTCATATCATGAAAAGGTCGAAATTACCCTTAATAAACCTGCCCTAAAATCTGGTTGGATGGAACCAACGAACGGCTCTAACAGGTCGTTGGAAAAAACGACGACCCATCATGACCCTCGTCGTATGCACTGCCAAAGGCCTACTTACGAAATCAACCAATAGATGGACAGGACGACTCGTCCTACCAACCAATGGTCCGTTACTTCGTCCGTGGTTTGCTTATGGACCTTGGCATCTTATCTTCTAATGGGCCACACCACGACTCGTCACAACTAACGACGAGTCGTTGTTTCCCTTCCGTCAACCCACTGGAAATATTATCCTCTAACAACGAGCAGATCCAATGACTCATTGTTTCTACTGATACCACGAGCCGTTACTTGGCCCGTCCTGAGAGATTTTCCCAAATTTTCAGTAGTTTTTAACTTTTCACTTCCGGGTCTACTCCTACGCACTTCCGGGGTATTACACAATATTATAAATGATTGTGATGATATGAATTCTACGTCTATTAAAGCATGCTGATGTAGAAATAATTATCAGTTAAACGATGCATCTTGATAAGAGTAAAGCTTATTAGACCTATAGTGCAGACACCAAAGAATGTAACACGTTTAAATACTAATGAATCTTATCACTTGATAGAATTTATATGAAAATCTTGAAGGAATCCAAATGCATGAAGCATTTACAAGTTTTTGTATATTTGTTCATAATCCTTATATGAAAATAATGCAACATACATAGCACAATATAAAGGGAGCATTTATAAAAGGAGATAGAACGAAGTACATTTTCCCAAAGATTTTCTTCACACATGATCTCCAAAAGAATGGTGATATAATTGTGCAACGGATTCGTTTGGGTGATAATATGATTGATTAATTCACCAAGTCTTTGCCAACTACACCTTTCGAGAAGATGGTTGTCACGCCCCGCCTTGGGGTATGACTTGCACCTGGTGCCCTACTAGGACCTAAACTGCTAGACTACTGAGCCTAAGCACTTCTGGTGCCTGACTGGCTCTAACTCTGATTCACAGAATCAACGGGCTATATAGCGGCTGTAAATATAGCCCTCGGCCAGCTAGGCCTATAGCCACCTGTACAACAACAACAGCTAACCAGAATCTCTTTAATATAAGGGAACCTATGCGGGCTGACAAGGCCACCATGCTGACTAGTTCCATGCCGACTAGCTACTTCGAATCAATATACCGTATGCTAAACAACTACGTGATCGATAAGGTCACCACTACCAATTGAATACGGCCTCACACGGCCAATATAAACAACTACATATACGCATAGCCCCACATGACCGGCACACCAACTACGTGAAAAATATATACATGCCCGCAAGCCTCTAAGAATACTGATAAGATGAAGTGGACAGGCCCCGGCCTACCCGTACGTACAACAAAAGTAAAGAAATAGACTCCTAGCCGTCTAGCCCGATGACAGGAGCTGATGACTCTATGAGCTGGCTTGAATCACGAGGATCGGCCTCGTCTATGAGTACCGCAGAGTAATGCAAAGGCTCCCAAATGGGCGCGCACTCACCGGTACCGAGTATGTAAAGAAACTGGCATAATCGCAATATAAGCAACAATACTAGATATTCTGAAAAGTAAAAAGTATCTAAAACTCGTCCGGATCGGCGGGGATCTAAAATAAGCTCATTCGTATTGAAGGTAAGATAGAAACATACCCGTCGACATGGCGACCGTCTATCACCTAATAAATAACATATATATACATATATAACACACAAGGACCTATACCAGCCCCCATAAGCTGGAAGGTGCCAACCAACACACAATATATATACCCCTACCCGGGTCAAAACCATCCAAAAGTAAATCACTCCACTCATCTACTAACCACGAGCACCTCACGCCCCCGGGTCCTGCAGCCGACTATGACCTCGATATAATCGTGTCCGAGTCCTGAGGACTCCCACTTAACTCGTACTGTAGACTACCAATGCTATGCTGATCAACCCTATATGGGAATGCTCCATCCCATCTTCGTCCTCTAAGGACGGCATACCACTTCTTGAGTGGCGTATCCCCACCCTCGCCGGTGGGTCGACACAATTACTAACCTGTAAGTGGCGAGATGCTCAAAGGGTTCCCCATAGCACAAACAGTCTCAACAAACACATCACGTATAGCAAGCATGTTTAATATGAAAATACATCTCGTATTCCCGAATTCTCATTCGAACTCATTTCGCATTAAACTCGATTCTCATACCGAGCTATATCAGATCCGAAATATTATCTGATCATTCGATATCGCTTTCTACTAACTTTATTCGGAATATAACATAATATATAAAACATGCTTGCCGAATTCATACCGGAATCAATACTGACTTCGAATTCTTTCTTCTATAGTTCATGCTATTTGCTATACTAGGATTACTAACTTGCCGAAGGAACAAACTTTACATACCTTCGCTTCGATTTCTCGACTAACCGGCATAGCCTCGACTCGCATTTCTCCTATTTCTCCCAACCGCATTCATATATGTATCAATTAGAACTAAAGCATAATAGACAGGAAAGAAAATATCACTTTTAATGTATATGTAACCCAAACTTTGGCTCTATCGAAAACGGCCGAAAACTCACCATTTTTTGAAAGTCCAGAAGGAGAAATACTCACTTTAGGGGCTAGGAGTATGTTGACACTAATTTGGAGCAATTCCACTTTGCCTTAACTCAAGAGTTAACGACGATTCACCGCCAATTTCAAAACTAAACTGTAGGAATGCTCCTTTGCCGCTTAATACCTCGGTATTCGGAGTTAATTTGAGTTTGGACCGCGTTTGACGGCTGCAGAATCGGATGAATATTATAAGAGACTCCCACTCCTCGTTTCCCTCTGCTTTCTCTCTAAATTATATAATTTTATAACACAAAACCGAAGTGGGAGGGTTTATATATTTCTCTGGTCGGACAGGCCTTCCCGTGACACGCCGCGTCGCGGAGGCCCTCCTGCGTGACACGCTCGCCATCGCGGGAGAGGCTCGCTCCTACTCCTTCCCGCGATGGTTCAACAGGCCACTTATCCTGGCTTCTTCCTAGCTTTTCCTAGCATGTATGGCATCAAAAACTCTTAACCAACATAATAGCCATCTACATGTCGAGAATTTACTGTGGGGTGTAACATCCCTCCCTTAAGAACATTCGTCTCGAATGTAAACTTATTTATAGAACCTCTCAACTTACTCAACTTATTCTTAGAAAATGGGCAAGTAGTTTCCCGTAATATGTACTATCTCAAAACTCCGAAATGCGTAAAAGTCCAATACAGTACTCCACACAATACTATAGCATGCATCACGTGAAAACTAGAGTCGACTATCTCATTTATACATAATATAAGGCACCTGCATATGATAACAATAATTAACATACCTCTTGACCGACTAGGCTTGAAACAAGTGAGGATATCCTCGATTTTCATATCTTCCTCTCGTCTCCCCAAGTCATCTCTTCGGTTCCTATTACTGGCGCACTTACCTAAGCACATCTTTAGTTCTCAACTCCGCTTAAATTTCCCGTCTCTAGTATGGCTTACCGGAATCTCTTCATAGCCGCCTCTTCCGTAACATGGACATCCCGGATTGGGACAATTTTGGAGGGTCTCCTATGTACTTTCTTTTCGTATAGATACGTGGAAACTCGGAGTGGAATTGACTCTGCTGGAGGTGTTCAACTCATTGCCACTTGGCCTATTCTTCAACGTAATCCGATAAGGTCCAATGAATCTCGGATTGAGCTTCCCTTTCTTGCCGAATATCTTTCACCTCTTCATTGGAGATACTTTAAATACCTGGCCACTCACATTAAATTCAAAGGTCTCGTGCCGCACATCAAAGATACGATTTCGGCGGCTCAGGCAAGCCGCAGAGGCGTTCGATGAGCTACTTTCTCCTCTCGATCGATGAATAATATCCGCCCAATCAGCAAATTCGACTTCCTACTTCAAACCAAACTAACCGCGATATACATTTTCGCCATACAACGCTCAAAGGGCGCTTATCTCGGATAGTTGAGTGATAACTATTGTTATAACCAAATCAATCAAGGGTGTAAAATGCTCGTCCCAAATACCTAATGGCCAAGACACACGCCCAGAGCATATCCGAGCGGCTCGCAATAGTGCGTTCCACTTGTCCATCCGTCTGAGGGTGAAGCTGTGCTCAAATTAATCATACCTCCCAAACCTCTCTCGAAATGATCGCCAAAATCTAGCTGTAAATTGTGCTCCTCCGTCGTAGATAGATACTCGGAACACCGTGTAATCTAACTATTTCTCCGATATACACCCGACATAATCTTCGGCAGAGAAAGTGGCTTTAATCGGCAATGAAATGGGCTGATTTCACAGCCTATCAACAATTACCCAAATGGAATCATGTCTATGTTTGGTACTAGTAATCCCGCTACAAAATCCATGTTCACCGCTTTTTTTCTTGTAAGATTTAATGAGGCACATTATCTATCACATAGACATTCATGGAGAATGTTATAAATAGATGTTTATTCAGTTATGGTGAATTTCTATTTCTTTAAAGAAAAGTTAGGGTTAGTAACTTTGGTACCAAGTTAGTTTTTTTCCTACAAATAAAGAAATTTCCATTCATTATAATTCATCCATTTCATCCCTAAAAAAAATTCTTTTCTTATCTTTCTACAATATTCTTTATATTTTATTATTATATAACAACTTAATTTTGTGCTTTTATTTAATAGGGTCATTGGGTGTTAACTAATAGTTATGTTATGTATATATATGGGAGAATGTATAAATACTAACATTAATGTATTTACGATAAAACAATTTCAAGGCTGAAAATATATGAATTATCATATCATAATTCTTATATACTTAATGTAATATCCCAAAATCCTAAGATCAGACCCGAGGGTTGAAACCGAAAAAGTAGAAAAATTTGCACCAGCTCAGCTGCAACGCCATCAAGTGATCTGGTCACTTCTAACTGATCGTTTAGTGGTCCGTTAGATAGGTGGGAGTTGAATGTAGAAGAAGGTTACCACAAGTGATTTGACAAGGAACGACTTCACATGTCTCAATGAATTATGGGGAAGCCCTAGTACACAAGAGAAGTTGGAAGAATGAGGTTTTTCTCTTCGGGGATCACGGGTGGGGCGACGAGTCGTCGTGTCACCCCATGAGTCGTGGTGTCCCTTGTTAGGTATATGAGGGTGGTAAGGTTGAACCGAAGTTTTGCACCACGGTGTATTGACTCGCTATTCCACACAATGAGTCGTTAGCAGTCTGCGCGAGCTAAGGAAGTTATAGACCAGAGACTTAATGATATGAAACGAGTCGTGGTGTCATTTCACGACTGGCCAAGTGGGTCGTTGTTAGGATTGCTGATAATGGGAGACGCGGGGTTTTCTAGTGCCGACGATGAGTGGGGACGATGAGTCATCCAATGGGGTAATGACTCGCCTAGTCCCTCATTGGGACTAGCAGTTGTCATTTTTCTAAGCGAATCAATAAGGCTATTTTTGTAATTTCCTAAGCTCCTAAGCCCTAAACTAAGTCATTTTTAAGCTCAAAGAGGTGTATTAAGAGGGTTAAGCCTATTCTAAATATTCCCTCCCATGCATGCAAGTCTAGACCTCTCCATTGAAAGTAATAAAGTTTAACCCTCCAAATTATTCTCAAACTTTGGCTTAGGCAAAGTGTAGATTCAAGGCTTCACCTAGGTATGTGAGTCTATGAATGAGGGTTCCTTTCACTCATTCTCATAATGTCCTTAATTTTATGAATTTAAAGATAAAATTTAAAAATACAATAATTATTATTTAAAATTTTATCCTAATTTTATAAAATTCTATGATTTAATTATGGGTCACTCCCTTTATGTTTCAAAGTATGTTTTAAGATTCATGGGCAGATTTTATATCTAATTTGATTATAAATTCATGATTTCAAAGTTTAGAAAATTATGCCCACTATGCAAGTTCAAGGAAGAATGGCTTGCATTGACATCAAATATGTCAAGTATATAGCATGTATGTATGTTTACAAATTACCTATGTAATAAATTCACATTTTACTTATGAAGTCTACTTCAAATATGCATGATTCTAAGGTTTGGAAATCCCACACAAGTGGGCAGCCATGATTTAGCCAAGGCTAATAAGATCAACTTATTTATATGTTATGGAGTCAAGACTCCCACTACAACTTATGATATTTGGACTCAATACTCCCCATGTTCATATTTCGTACTATGCATGTATTTATGATTTCAATAAGTAAAAAGTGATTGGAGCATTATGCATGTTTGGGAGCAATCCGTCTAGTACAGAGAGTTTTCAGTTCAGCGTTCCCCGGTCTCGTAACTATGTGCCAATATAGGTTTATATATATATTTGGGTCGCTCAAGAGCTTTCTGCCAAGAAGTGGCCTTCAACTTGATAGTGATATCATGATAAGGTCTTTAACTGCAAGATTTTTTGATGGATCTCGCCTACTGGAGTGTGATGTTGGGTAATATGTAAGCTCATCGCTATGCCACTATATGATGAGTCTCCGTCATCAAGCCATTATCGCGCTTTGCATGTTTATGACATATGATACTATATTTTCAAAAGGTTTAATCTAGATCCAGTTATGCTTTACTTATGATTCGCTATGGAAAGCCAGATGATTCTATTTTCACTTTGGGTCATTCTACTCGATATGGAATTCAATTTATGACTATACATGTTTTCGCATAGCAAAAGATGCAACTTACTCTCATGATCTTATGATTTATGTTATTTTATGATTTCGCTATACTTACACAACCTAGTTTACTTACCTTGCATACTCAATATATTTCTAGTACTACCGCATACTCTATGTTGTATTGTTTCATGATGTGCCCGTACGCTGCACCGCCCCTCCACTAGTCCTACTCCCGTTCCAATGCGTACCTTGCTTGTAAGCCGAGTCCTCATCATCCAAGGAAATCTACCAGATCATTATGTCAGTTTGTTTCAACTTAGAGATAGTCAATGTCCTACCATCTTATTAGTTAGCAGAGACTTTTCAGTCATAGATTTGTATATTCAAATTTTTAGATTCAGTTGTTATGATATTATTGTTGGCTAGACGCTTTGTTATTCAAAACTTCCAATATTTCGTAATTCACCACGGGGCTTGATTAATGTTGATATTTAGTTATCAAGTTCATGCCATGGGTCAACTTAGAGCCATTCATGGTTCTAGGTTCTGTCTCGGTTCTGGATCCCTTTTATTTGGATCATGACAAACTTGATATCGTAGAAAAGGTTATGAAGTGTCCTAAGGTGTCCAAAGCCGCGCTGGGCAGTAGTCTTTCAGGTGTGAAGCACGCCACACTTAATATGGGATTACTTGTCCTATATGCGTTTGCAGAATCATGTCACGCCAAGTAAATGGTTGAAGGAATGGAAATGTAAATGTACACGAAATGGAAATAGAGATGAGCACCAACAAGCCTCACAAGACCAAGAGCCCTTTTCCCAAGCGTATATCTCATGCGTAGCTTAGAGGGCCTTTCATATGTTGGCCAAGGCTTGACTGGGCCAGTCAACCAGCCAGCGGTGCCCATGTTCCTCGTAAAAATAGGAGCACAATTAAGTGCTTGAGTTCTGACTTTCTCAAGATGAATCCACCCGAGTTCCTTTTGGGTCGAGAGGGATGAGGACATATATGAGTTTCTCGAGATATAGAAGATCACCTGCATTATGGGGGTGGGGATAGGGAGAAGTGCGCAACTTAGCCTCTTATCACCGAATGGGGTTTCTTATATTTGGTACCGCCAGTGGAGAGACAGTAGAGTAGTGGGCATAGTTCGCGCGAGTTTCTGGGATGAGTTCATGACAACCTTCTTAGACAACATTCTTCCCTAGAGAGTTGAGGGAGGAAAAGGCGCTCGGGAGTTCGCAACTTAATCTCGGAAAATGATATGTGGCTGTCTAAGAGTAATGTTTTCTGGAGTTCATCCACGATTCAAGTATGCACCTATGAGATGGTGGTGTATCAGATGACCCGTATGAACAAATTTGTGTATGGAGGTTCGACTCGCTGGTCAAGAGTGTAGGATCAAGTAGCCGAATGTGCTGATATAGACTTCTCTCGTGATTAGTTTTAGATGCCCAACAAATAGAGGTGGATTTATGAAGGAGAAGGAGAGATAGGTCAAAAGGGATAAGACAGGAGTTAAGTGGATAGTTTCGTAGAGGTCCTATGGAAGAAACCATCACTGCTTCCTACCAGAGGATACGCTCTAGCGCCATCATCACTACCTTCGTCTGCATATACGTGATTAGAGGGTAGAGCATTAGGCTCTCTAGGGGTCAGGGGAGCATGACAACAGCTTCAGAATTCCAATTTGTAATAGGTTTGGTAGGAGGAACAAGGAGAGTTCTAGGTTCAAGTAAATGTTTTGGGTGCGGGAAACCCAACACATGCTCGTAGATTGCCCTTTAGCGATAAGGCCATACTAGAGGCCATGATGCAGCCACCTCCGCTTCAGGGCCCACCAAAGACATTCAATTTTAGCAAGGTGCATCCACTAGCAGGTGGTGATCAAACACAACAGATTTTATGCCCTCTTATCTCATCGAGAGCGTGAGGCCTCCTGCATGTGGTCATTGGTAGAGTATCCCATCTTATGTACAATCATTGTTAGATCCAAGAGCTACTTCTTCTTTTATGACGCCCTATGTTTCTATAAGTTTTGAAGTTAGTCCCAAACCCTATCGGAACCTTTCTCGCCCTACTCCACCTGACTCGCTATAGCTCGACGGTATACAAAATTTCCCTCGTCGTAATCCTTCTCGTATGTCACCTCTACCGATCTAGTAAAGCTAGATATGACTGATTTTGATATTATCTTTAGCATGATTGCTGTATGCATGTTATGCCTCAAAGGAATTGTAGAACCCGTGATGGTATAGTTCTCGATTCCCGAGTGAGCCATTCCTAGAATGGAAGGTAAGTTCATCTATACCTGTACATTGCTTTGTTTCCTACCTTAAGGCTAGAAAGATAAAAGGGTTGTGTGTAACATCTACTTTGGGTTAAGATGCTATATCCAAGACCCCAACCCATCAGTCTCGCCCCTATTCTGTGAGTATCCTGAGGTTTTCCTAGATGATCTATCAGAGTCCCTCCCGAGCAAAGATACTGACTTTGGTATTGACCTTCTTTTCAATATGCAACCTTATCTATTCCTCCATACAAAATGGCTCCAACAGATAAAGGAGTTGAGAAAATAGTTAAAGGATCTCTGATAAGGGTTTCACGTATCTAGCAAGTCTCGGGGGTACCCGGCCTTTATCTCAAAGAAGGATAGGCCCTTTGTATGTATATTGACGATCGGCGCTGAACAAGGTTATGATCCAGAAAAGATCCTCCCAAAAATTGATGACTTGTTTGACCAATTTTAGGGTGTTAAGTGTTTAAAAGATAGACCTTAGATTCGGATATCATCTCGGCCGTAGTTAGGAGAGGATATGCCAAAGACAAATTTTCCTGATTCGGTGATGGTTACTATGAGTTTGTAGTTATGTCTTTTGGGATAATAAATGTTCCTACACCTTTCATGGATCTAATGAATAGGGTATTCAAGCCATATTTGGACATGTTCATGATTGTCTTCATAGATGACATTCTCATATACTCTCTGAGTAAGGAGGAGCATGCCACTTATTTAAGTTCTACGACCCTCAAGGATCGCTAACTATTTGCTAAGTTTAGCAAGTGTGGGTTTTGGTTCGATTCGTAGTTTTTTCTACTATGTGCCGGGCGAGGGCAAAGGTGTGAATTCTCTCGAAAGATAGAAGCTGTGAAGAATTGGCCTAGACCGATTAATCCTTCGGATATCAGGAGTTTCTTGAGTTTAGCTGGTTATTATAGGAGGTTTGTTGAAGGATTTTCATCCATTGCAGCTCCGTTGACTAAATTGACTCAAAAGAAAGTCAAATTTAGTGATTGGATGCTTGTGAGAATAGTTTTCAGGAGTTAAAAACTCGACTCACTTTATCCCCAATATTGAACCTACCCAAGGGTACGGATTGATTTCTTGGGTACGTGATGCCTCTATGGTTGGTCTTGGTTGTATGTTGATGCATCATGGTAGGGTCGTTGTTTATGCCTCTAGATAGCTTAAGACACATCAGAAGAATTATCTAACACATGATCTAGAATTAGCAGCGGTGGTGTTCACATTGAAGATTTGTAGGCACTATTTGTATGGGGTCCATGTGGATATGTTTACGGACCACAAAAGCCTACAGTATGTGTTCACTTGGAAGAATTTAAATTTGCGACAAAGAAAATGGTTAGAGCTGCTCAAAGACTATGACATGAGTGTCCTTTATCATCTGGGCAAGGCCAATGTTGTGGGGGATTCCCTTAGAAGGCTATCCATGGAGAGTGTTTCTCATGTGGAGGATGGAAGGAAGGATATGCATCATCTTGCATGATTAGGGTTTCACCTTGTTGACTCAACGAATGGCGGTGTCATTGTTCAGAATTGTTCAGAGTATTCTTTGATGACTGGGGTCAAACTAGGCAAGATGAAGATCCTATTTTGGTGAAGTTGAAAGAAGCAGTTCAAAATATGAAGGTGGAGGTCTTCTCCGAAGGGGGAGATGGTGTACTTCGCTATCAAGGTCGCTTGTGTGTTTCAGGTGTTGATGAATTGAGAGAATGAATGTTTCATGAGGCTCATAGTTCCCGATATTCTATCAACCTAGGTACCACCAAGATATATCATAACCTACGTGAAGTTTATTGGTGGAATGGCATGAAGAAGGACATAGTGGAATTTGTGGCTAAGTGTCCGAAATTCCAACAAGTGAAAGTGGAGCATCAAAGACCGAAAGGTGTGCTACAAGACATCAATATCCCTACGTGGAAGTGGGAGAAAATCAATATGAACTTCATCATAGGTTTGGCTCGCACACGTCGACAATATGACTCTATTTGGGTGGTTGTAGACAGGTTGATGAAAGCAGCCCATTTTCTACAGTGAAGACTACCGACTCAGCGGAGGATTATGCTAAATTGTACATTCAGGAGTTAGTTCGATTGCATGGAGTCCCCTTGTCCATCATATTAGATTAAGGTACTCAGTTTACCTCCTAGTTTTGGAGATTGTTTCAGAAAGTCCTTGGTACTCAGGTCAAGCTTAGTACAACTTTTCACCCGCAGACAGATGGTCAGGCTGCGGACCATTCAGACCCTTGAGGACATGTTGAGAGCGTGTGTGATTGACTTCAAGGGTAGTTGTAATACCTCGAAGGTTCCTAAGACTAGACTCGGATTGAAATGTGATCAACAGAAAATGTTGAAAAATGACTTAGAACAACTCGTGGTATGAGTCATGGGAAGGAGTAATAAGTCATGGTATCACTCGTGGTCAGAATCTGCAGTAGGTAACGAGTCAAGGTACGACTCATGGGAACATTTCATGAGTCGTAGGATGAGCCGTGACCAGTAGTCGTAAGAGATATTTTGTGCATCAATTTTGAGGGAACGAGTTAGGATATGACTTATAGGGTGAAACAACAAGTAGTGGCTTGCACCCATGACGAGGAACTAAGGATTCGGGAAGTGTTGGCCATCGGTGGACCTAACGACTCATAGGTTGGTGGTACGAGTTGTGGTCTAACTCGTGGAAAACTTCAAAAGTCAAAGAAAAAACAGTGGTGACTACGGATGGTAACCACGAGCCATGGGATGGAGGTACGACTTGTAGTGTGAGTCGTGGCACCAGGCAGAGTAAAATTTCCTGCGATATAAGTAAGGGCATTTCCATAATTTCTAAGATCCTAATTCCTAAACTACGTCATTTTAAGCTCAGTTAGGAGGGTTTTAAGAGGGTTAGCCTATTCCATCCTATTTCCTTCCCATGAATGCTAGTTTAGAGGTTCCAAAGGAGATCATGCCTAGAATTCTTCAAATTCTTCCCCAAATCTCTTGGGCTTTCAAGGAAGGATGTAAAATTAGCTTACCCAAGTATGTAGGGTCATGAATGAGAGTTTCTCTTTACTATAATGCCCAAATCCCATCTCAAGTTCATGAATTCAAGTGTATGATTCTATGGGGTTTTAACCCAATTTATGAAATTTTCTATGTTTAATTCATAGGTCAATCCCCATCATGTTTCAAATCATGTTTTAAGATTCATGAACAGTTTTTATGTGCAAATCAATTATAAATTCATGATTTCAAGTTTTAGAAGAATTTTACCCAATTATGAAAGTTCCATGAAAAGTTAGGTTTATAATCTATGTTTTCAAGTATGATGAGCTATCTCTCATGAAAGAATGTTTATGATTACCCATGTATGAATCCATGCTTTCGGTGATCAAGTCTATTTCAAATATGTTAAAGTTTTGGGCATCCCATATAATTTAAGCATGTTTTCATGATTCAGTTCAGTTTTATAATATCATCCTACCATATTATTTTGGAGTCTATACTCCCACTTTCAGCTTGTGGTATCTTTTGAGCCAAGGCTCCCCATATTCAGATTTCAGACTATGCATGTTATTACATTATCAACTTTGTTGAGAAATGATGGATTCAACTTCGTTAAAAAATGATGGAGAGCGTTTGCATATTTTGGGAGCAGCGTCTAGCACCAAGTAGGCTAGGGGTTCAGCAAAACCCTAAGTCTCAGAACTACGTGCCAATGTAGGATTATTCAGTTACTTTGGGACCTCCCCTGTGAGCTTCCCTGCCGGGAAGGTGCCTTCAGCTTGATATAGATATCATGGTACCTCCCTTAGCCCTAACAAGGATTTGGATGACTCTGCCTACTTTTGTGTAATAGTTGGGATCACGTAAGCTCTATCGTGTTAGCATTGATTATATGATGAGTCTTCCATTGTTTCTCATGATATTAGTTATGCATATTCATTAGCTATGACATTATGTTTTCAACGGGTTTGACCTAATGATCAGTTTATCAGTTTTACTCATGAATATCAGTTTCAGCTTTGGGTCATTCAATTCAATTATGAAATTCAACACATGTCTAAGAATGTTTTTAGATATCAGCATGCAGTCCTTACTTTCAGAATCTTATAATGATATGATTTATGTTATGCATGTTTTTAGCTTATACTTACTTAGCCTGTTTTACTTATCTTGCATATTTAGTACATTTCAAGTATTGACCGCATACTCTATGCTATATCATTTCATGATACAGGCTCAGATGTTCAGTTCAGTCCCACCACTAACCAGTTTCCAAAGTTTAGCCCAGAAAAGTTGTTGGTGAATCCTCATCCTTTGAGGACCTTCAGTTAGTTGAGTTGTTGTTATTTTCAGTTTCAGACTTCTAGTGAGATAGTTGGGGGTGTTGTCCCATAAGATCGTCAGTATGTTAGAGGCTTTTCAAACATAAAGTTGTATATTCATCTTCGGATTCAGTGTTTTGATATTTTCGATGGTTAGATGTTTTATTATTCCGACTTCTGCTATTTTAAAATTTATTTTTCTGCTTTATGTATGTTGAGATTTAGTTTTCATGTTCATGCCATGGTTCTGGAGCCATTTATGGTTCTAGATTCCGTGCCTAGATTCGGACCTATGTTTAGGTCATGAAAAACTTGGTACCAGAGCCAAGGTTCAGTGTGTACTATGGTGTCTAAAAGCCACATTAAGTAGATTATTTTTCATGGGTGTGAAGCGCTCTACACCTATGACGAAGAGGCTATGAAACATTTTAGGAAATTTTCCTTCTTTCATAATCTATGTCATGCGATGAAGTATCTCTCTATCCTTCTAACTCGTGTTATACGCATTTGCAGAATCATGCCTCCCCGCCAAGTTAATGAAATAAGTAACGACATTGCAAGTGGAAATGGCCACGAGGATGGTAATGGAGGTGGGTACCTGCAAGCCCCACTAGCCCCAGCGGATCATATGCCCGAGCAGGTTGCCTATGCTGAGTTTAGGGTAGCTATTCAGATATTAGCATAAGCATTGACTGCTCAGGTCAATTAGCAGGCAGTGGCTCATGTTCCCTAGAATGGGAACGCAACGGCGTCTAGGGTCAGGGATTTACTCAGGATGAATCCCCTTGAGTTTCTTGGGTCGAGAGTGGATGAGAACCCACATGAGTTCATTGAGGAGATCTAGAAGATCACCCAGATTATGGAGGTGATGGACGAGGAGTGTGCAGACCTAGCCTATTATTAATTGAAAGGGGTCTCTCATATTTGGTATAGGTAGTGGAAGGATAGCAAGGGAGTTGGAGTGGACCCCATTGGTTGGGATGAGTTTCTCACCGCATTCCTAGACCGATTCTCCCCCCCGTAGATGAGGGAAATCAAGGCAACTGAGTTCGTGAATTTGAGATAGAACAATATGACCATCCAGGAGTATGCTCTAGAGTTCACCCAATTGTCCAAGTATGCGACAGAGATGGTGGCTGATCAGAGGACTCAGGTGAGCACATTTGTGAATGGGGTGGCAGATTACTTGGTCAATGATTGAAGACCACTATGCTACATCAGGACATTGACTTCTCCTGATTGGTCTTGTATGCCTAGTAGATGGAGGGCGTGCAGATAAGGGAGAGGGAGAGAGAGGCCAAGATGGCCAGGACAGATAGTTTTGGGTTCTCCAAACATAGGTCTAGTGGTGGACATCGCTAGCAGTCCCACCAGAGGTCATCAGCCCCAGCCCCATCATCAGCCAACGTGCCATCCATGTCTAGGCATGATAAGAGGGACGGGCATCAGACTCTCGAGGGCAGGAAAGCTAGTCAGTGGAGCCCAGCATTCCAGTTTGTGACAGGTGTAGTAGGAGGCACACTGGTCAGTTCTTAGCAAGTTCAGAGGCATGTTTTGGGTGCGGGAAGCCCGATCACATGCTTAGAGACTACCCTTCAGATAGAAAGGGCCATGGTAGAGGTTGAGACCCACCCACCAGTTCATCAGCTCCACCAGCACGTCCCGCTTAGTAGGGTACATCCACTAGTGTAGGTGGTGGTCAGCGTCAAAATAGGTTTTATGCCCTCTCATCTCATCAGGAGAAGGAGGTCTCTCCAGATGTGGTCACTGGTATATTACGGGTATTTCATCTTTATATTTATGCATTGTTAGATCCAGGGGCTACCTTATCTTTTGTGACGCCCTATGTTGCTAGTAGTTTCAGAGTTAGTCCCGAAATCCTATTAGAACCCTTCTCAGTATCTACTCCAGTCGATGGCTCAGTTATAGCTCGATGGGTATACAGAAATTGTCTGTCACAATTATTCATAAAGTCACCTCAGTAGATTTAGTAGAGTTATACATGACAAAGTTTGATGTTATCTTTGGCATGTATTGGCTTCATGCATGTTATGCCTCAGTAAATTGTCGAACCTGTGCAGTAGAGTTTTGATTTCTGGGTGATCCTGTCCTAGAGTGGGAGGTAGTTGAGTTGTGCCTGTAGGTCACTTTATTTCTTACCTTAAGTCTAGAAAGTGATTTCTAAGAGTTGTTTTTACCATCTAGTTCGGGTTAAGGATGCTACGTCTGAGACCGCAACTCTCCAGTCAGTTCGTATAGTGTGTGAGTATACAAAAGTTTTCCCAGATGATCTACCAGGAGTCCCTCCCGAGTGGGAGATTGACTTTGGCATCCACCTTCTTCCCGATATGCATCCTATATCTATTCCTCCTTATAGAATGGCTCCAACTAAGTAAAAGAGTTAAAGGAGAAATTGATGGATCTTCTAGATAAAGGATTCTTCAGACCTAGCAAATCTCCGTGGGGTGCACCAGTTCTCTTTGTTTGAAAGTAGGATGGTTCTCTTCGTATATGCATTGATTGTCAACAGCCGTACAAGACTACAATCAAGAAAAAGTATCCCCTTCCTAGAATTAACGACTTTTTTGACCAACTTCAGGGTGCTAAGTGCTTCTCAAAGATAGACCTCAGGTCCGGCTATCACCAACTCAAAGTTAGGTGAGAGTGATATCCCGAAGACAGCCTTCAGGACTCGATATGGTCACTATGAGTTTGTAGTTATGTCTTTTGGACTAACTAATGCTCTTGCAACTTTTATGGATTTGACGAATAGGATGTTCAAGCCATATTTGGACATGTTCATTACTGTATTCATATATCACATTCTCATATACTCTCGGAGCAAGAAGGAGCATGCTGCTCATTTGAGAATTGTGCTACAAACTCTTAAGGATCCCCAGATGTTTGCTAAAATCAGCAAATGTGAGTTTTGGCTGAACTCAGTAGCATTTTTGGGCCATGTGGTTTCAAGTGAGGGTGTAAAAGTGGACTCCCAAAAGATAGAATCTTTGAAGAATTGGCCTAGACCAGTTAGTCCTCGAATATCAGAAGTTTATTTGGTTTAGCTTACTACTACAGAAGGTTTATTAAGGTATTTTCATGCATTGCAGCACCGTTGACTAAGTTGACCCAGAATAAAGTTAAATTTCAGTAATCAAATGCTTGTGAGAAGAGTTTTCAAGAGCTAAAGACTCGACTCACTTTATTCCCAGTATTGACCCTACTTGAGGGTACAAATGGATGGTGTATTGTGAGGCCTCTAGGGTTGGCCTTGGTTATGTGTTAATGCATCATGGAAAAAGGTCATTGCGTATGCCTATAGACAGCTAATACTCATGAGACGAATTACCTGACCCATGACCTAGAGTTGGCAGCGGTAGTGTTTGCATTGAAGATTTGGAGACACCATTTGTATGAAGTCCATGTTCATGTGTTTACGGACTACAAGAGTCTTCAGTATATGCTTACTCATACGGACCTGAATTTGTGACACAGGAGGTGGTTAAAGCTTCTCAAGGACTATGAAATGAGTGTCCTTTATCATTCGAGTAAGGCAAATGTAGTGACGGATGCTCTTAGCAGGCTATCCACGGAGAGTGTCTCTCATGTGGAAGATGGAAGGAAAGAGTTAGTGAAGGATGTCCATAGACTTGCTTGATTAGGGGTTCGACTTGTTGATTCAACAGATGGTGGTGTCGTTGTTCAGAATGGCTCAAAATCTTCTTTGATGACTGAGGTCAAGGCTAGACAAGATGAGGTTCCTATCTTGGTAAAGTTGAAAGAAGTAGTTCAAAATTAGAAGGTAGAGGTCTTCTCCCAAGGGGGAGATGGTTTACTTCATTACTAGGGTCATTTGTGTGTTTCTGGTGTTGATGACTTGAGAGAATGGATGTTGCATTAGGCTCATGGTTCCCGATATTCTATACATCCAGGTGCCACCAAGATGTATCGTGACCTACAGGAAGTCTATTGGTGGAATGGCATGAAGAAGGACATAGCGGAGTTTATGGCTAAGTGTCTGAACTGCCAACAAGTGAAAGTGGAGCATCAAAGACCAGGAGGTGTGCTACAAGACATCAGTATCCCTACTTGGAAATGGGATGAGATTAATATGGACTTCATCATAGGGTTTCATTGTACACGTCGACAGTATGACTCTATTTGGGTGGTTACAGACATGTTAACTAAAGCAACTCATTTTCTACCAGTCAAAACTAACGACTCAACAGAGGATTATGCTAAATTATACATTCGGGAGTTAGTTCGATTGCATGGAGTTCCCCTTTCCATCATATTAGATAGAGGTACTCAGTTCACTTCACAATTTTAGAAGTCGTTTCAAAAGGGCCTTGGTACTCAGGTCAAGCTTAGTGCAACATTCCACCCCCAAACGGATAGTCAGGTCGAGTGAACCATTCATACTCTTGAGGATATGTTGAGAGCATGTATGATTGACTTCAAAGGTAGCTGGGATGATCATTTACCTCTTATCGAGTTTGCTTACAACAATAATTACCACTCCAGTATTCAGATGGCTCCATTTGAGGCTCTTTATAGGCGGAGGTGTAGGTTGCCTATTGGTTGGTTTGAAGTAGGTGAAGCTACATTAATAGGGCCAATTTAGTTCATAAGGCTATGGAGAAAGTTCAGCTTATAAGGGAAAGGCTGAAAACAACTCAAAGTCATTAAAAGTCCTATGCGGATGTGAGGAGGAGAGAACTTGAATTTAAAGATGATGATTGGGTATTTCTAAAAGTGTCTCCCATAAAGGGGTTGATGAGGTTCGAAAAGAAAGGAAAGCTTAGTCCCCAATATGTTGGCCCGTACAGGATTGTGAGGCGTGTTGGCAAGGTGGCCTATTAGTTGGAGTTGCTAGTGGAGTTGGCTTTAGTACACCCAGTTTTCCATGTATCACTCTTGAAGAAGTGCATTGTTGATCCTAATTTGCTTGTTCCAGTAGAGAGAATTGGTGTAAAGGATAACCTTAGCTGTGAAGAGCTTCCAGTTAAAATCCTTGATCGTCAGGTTCGAATGTTAAGGAACAAATAAGTAGCTTCAGTAAAGGTTCTGTGGAGAAATCATCTTGTCGAGGGAGCTACGTGGGAAGTTGAAGCAGATATGATGGCTAAATACCTACATCTTTTCCCTTCCGACCCAGTTCCAGCTTGAGGTACCAGTTTCCTCCTTAGTACTCTATTCAGTTTCATGTCTAGTTCATGCCCCCCAGTTTTATTTACGTCAGTGCTTGTGTATATGTGATTCATGAATTTAGTTTAGTCATGTATCTTAGTACGGAGTCAGTCACTCCGTTAGTTCTCAACTTCAGATATTTAGTATCTACGATGGCAGATCCTTTCTCCAGCAATTCAGTATGTTTACCCACATTCTAGGACGAATGTTCCCAAGGGGGAGATATTGTAATACCCTTAAGATTTCGAAGACTAGACTCGGTATTTGAAACGTGATTAGCATAAAATATTGAAAAATAACTCAGAACAACTCATTGTATGAGTCGTGGGAAGGAGTAAAGAGTCGTGGTATCGCTCGTGATCAGAATTTGTGGAAGGAGGCCTTTTAGTAACGAGTCAAGGTACAACTCATGGGAACATGTCACGGGTTGTAGGATGATCCGTGGTCAGTATTCCTAAGGGATATTTTGTGCATCAATTTGGAGGGATCGAGTCAGGGTGCGACTCGTAGGGTGAACCAATGAGTCGTGGCCTACACTCGTGAGGATGAACTAAGGATCTGGGAAGCTTTGACCACAGGTGGACCTAATGACTCATAGGTTGGTGGTACGAGTCTTGGTCTGACCCATGGAAAAGATCAAAAAAGTCAGGGAAAAACAGCGGTGACTACGGATGGTAACCACAAGTTGTGGGATGGAGGTACGACTCATGGTGTGAGTCGTGACACCCGAAAGAGTAAAATTTCGTGCGATTTAAGTAAGGGCATTTTCGTAATTCCTAATCTCCTAAGCCCTAAACTATGTCATTTTAAGCTCAGTTAGGAGGGTTTTAAGATGATTTAGCCTATTCTAACCTATTCCCTCCCTATGCATGCAAGTTTAGAGGATCCCAAAGGAGTTCAAGCCTAGAATTCTTCAAATACTTCCCTAAATCTCTTGGGCTTTCAAGGAAGGTTGTAGAATCAGCTTACCCAAGTATGTAGGGTCATGAATGAGAGTTTTCCTTCACCCTCATGCCCAAATTCCATCTCAAGTTCATGAATTCAAGTGTATGATTCTATGGGGTTTTAACCCAATTTATGAAATTTCTATGTTTAATTCACGGGTCAATCCCCGTCATGTTTCAAATGATATTTTAAGATTCATGAACAGTTTTTATGTGCAAATCGATTATAAATTCATGATTTCAAGTTTTAGAAAAATTTTGCCCAATTATGCAAGCTTTATGAAAAGTGAAGTTTATGATCTATGTTTTCAAGAATAATGAGCTATCTAGCATGAAATAATATTTATGGTTACCAATGTACGAATCCATGCTTTTGACTATCAACTCTATTTCGAATATGTTAAAGTTTTGGGCAAGCCCATATAATTTAAGCATTTTTTCATGATTCAATTTAGTTTTATAATATCATCTTACCACATGGTTTTGGAGTCTATACTCCACTTTCATCTTGTGGTATGTCTTAAGCCAAGACTCCCCATATTCAAATTTCAGACTATACATGTTATTATATTATCAGCTTCATTGAAAAATAATAGATTCTGCTTCGTTGAAAAATGATGGAGAGCATTTGCATGTTTTTAGGAGCAATGTTTAGCACCGAGTAGGCTAGGGGTTCAAGAAAACCCTAAGTCTCAGAATTACATGCCAATGTAGGATTATTTAGTTACTTTAGGACTTCCCTTGTAAGCTTCCCCTGCCCTGAATGGGCCTTCAGCTTGATATCAATATCATGGTAGCGCTTTTAGCTCTGGCAAGACTTTGAACGGCTCTACTCACTTGAGTGTAATAGTTGGGATCATGTAAGCTCTATCTTTATAATTTCAGTTATATGGCGAGTCTCCCATTATTCCTCATGATTTCAGTTATGCATGTTCATTAGTTATGATATTATGTTTTCAGTAGGTTTGACCCAATGATCAGTTTATCAGTTTTACTTATGAATATCAGTTTCAGCTTTGGGTCATTCGATTCAATTATGAAATTCAACACATGTCTAATCATGTTTTCAGATATCAGCATACAATCTTTACTTTCAGAATCTTATAATGATATGATTTATGTAATGCATGTTTTTATCTTATACTTACTTAGCCTATTTTACTTACCTTGCATACTCAATATATTTCAAGTACTGACCGCATACTCTATGCTGTATCATTTCATGATACTGGCTCAAATGTTCAGACTCAGTCCCGCCACTATCCAGTTTCCAGAGTTTAGCCCAGACAGCATTGTTGGTGAGGCCTCATCCTTTGAGGACCTTCAGTTAGTTGAAATTTTATCATTTTCAGTTTCAGACTTCTAGTGAGCTAGTTGGGGGTGTTGTCCCATCAGCTCGTCAGTATGTTAGAGGCTTTTCAGATATAAAGTTGTATATTCAGCTTCCGATTCAGTGTTTTGATATTTTTGATGGTTAGATGTTTTATTATTCAGAGTGCTGCTATTTAAGAATTCAGTTTTTTGTTT
>JACEIK010000099.1:620325-635012 GCA_018107945.1 Datura stramonium | reverse complement strand
GGGCTGATTCTAAATGAGGGTGAGGCATCCTGCTGGTGCCTTCCCCTGCTGCAGTGTCCAGTCTTCGGTCTGTGATAGGATGTCGCTGGTCTGACATTTTATCTATAACCAAAGAATATAGTAAGCTCTAGGGACTCAACCCTATACTGTACCGCTCTACAGCACGACTGAATAATAATAAAAAGCAACCATCCTATTATGCCTTGCAGCCTCCTGCCTATAGTATGTGGTGCACAACATATCCATAGGCAAGACTCTACTTATCACGGCTTACAGACTCCCTGGGATACGACCTACTCTGATACCAAGTTTGTCACGCCCCGCCTTGGGAGGCATGACTGACACCTGGTGCCCAACTAGGACCTGGACTGCCGGACTAGCCGAGCCTAAGCACTTCTGGTGCCGGGCTGGCTCTAACTCTGGGTTCAAGAAAACTACGGGCTATATAACGGCTGTAAATACAGCCTCCGGCCAACTAGGCCTTTAGCCACCTGTAAGAAAACAACAGCTACCCATAACTGAGGCTTAGGTCACCCATACCTCTTCCTTTTTTATTTAGGTCGACGGAGGCTGTAATCGCTATCAAGATCTCTAGTCAGGTGTAGGCATATAGGGTATGCCTGTTGGAAACTGTATAGACTATTCTAGGAGCGATTAGCGGTAGTGTTAGGCCTGAGGGGCCAGATACGCCGTTTGAATGACTAGATTTGTAGATTGTAACATAGTGTCCCTAGTTGGAGTAGATCGTGTTTCGTATTTCCTCTCGCCATGATCAGCTAAGAGGCTTCTAGATGCACAAAATTCTTATGAAGCTATAAACTGCTTACAGAGCTACAATGCTGCTAATGCTTATGAAGCTATAGACTACTTATGGAGCTATGATGTTGTATCGCTTACGGAGCTACTGAATTGCTTACGGAGACATATATTGTCTGTAAGGACTAAAGTAGAGCCTATGGGGCAATATTAAAGCCTATTCACTTATGGACTTCTTCTACGTCGTAGCGGCATTACAGACCCTTCATAAAACGTCATGATCTCGGTGTACAGTCATAGGGGCGCAAAGGCCCGAACTCAATTGTAGAAGCCCAGATGGCTCAGATATAGTTACAAGATCCCAGATGACTCGGACACAATCGAGGAGCCCAGAAGGCTCTAGTATAGTCTCAAGATACCAGGTATGTTTAGTTACAATTACTTTCAGGGCCTCAGGGTACTAATAGGGGTATATAGACTAATGGGCACCTACCGGGGCTTGTGGTGGCCTAGGTAGGTTATCTCTATGTTGATTTTACCTTTCAANTCGGGGGAATAAAGTTGTTGAAATTGCATGAAATTATCGAATTACATAGAAATTGGGGAATTGCTTAGGTTGTGTTGATAGAATTTTTCGCTAAGTGCTAGAGTGGAAGGGTAGTTCAGCTATGCTTGTAGGTCACTTCATTTCCTACTTTAAGGCCAAAAAGATGATCTCTAAAGGTTGCATGTACCATCTAGTTAGGGTTGAGGATGCTACATCCAATCCTCGACTATCCAGTCAGTTCCTGTAGTGTGTGAATATCCATAAGTGTTCTCAAATGATTTATCGGGAATTCCTCCCGAGCGGGAGATCGACTTTGGTATTGACCTTTTTCCCAATACACTGCCTATATCTATTCCTCCTTCTAGAATCGCTCAAGTTGAGCTAAAAGAGTTGAAGAAGCAGACGAAGGATCTCTTAGACAAGGGTTTCATCAGACCTAGCAAATCCCCGTGGGGTCACCAGTTTTCTTCATTCGGAAGAAACACGGTTCCCTTCGGATGTGCATTGACTATCGGCAATTGAATAAAGTCACAATCAAGAATAGGTATCCCCTCTCCAGAATTGATGACTTGTTTGACTAGCTTCGAAGTGCCAAGTGTTTTTCAAAGATATATCTCAAATCCGGATATCATCAATTCAGGGTTAGAGAGAGTGATATTCCAAAGATAGCCTTCAAGACTTGATATAGTCATTATGAGTTTGTAGTTATGTCTTTTGGGCTAACGAATGCTCTTGCAGCTTTTATAGATTTGATGAATCGGGTGTTCAAGACGTATTTGGATATGTTCATGATTGTGTTCATAGATGACATTCTCATATACTCTCAGAGCGAAGAGGAACATGTCTCTCATTTGAGGGTGGTGCTATAGACTCTTAAGGATCGATAGCTATATGCTAAATGCAGCAAGTGTGAGTTTTTGTTAAACTCGATAGCATGTTTGGGCATGTGGTGTCAAGTGAGGGTGTACAAGTGGACTCTCAAAAGAAGAAGATGTGAAGAATTGGCCTAGACGAGTGAGTTATTCAGATATCAGGAGTTTCTTGGGCTTAACTAGTTAGTACAGGAGGTTTGTGGAAGGATTTTCATCCATTGCAGCACCGTTGACTAAGTTGACCCAGAAGAAAGTGAAGTTTCAATGGTCGGAGGATTATGAGAAGAGCTTCCAAGAATTAAAGACTCAACTCATGTCTGCACCAGTGTTGACTCTACCTGAGGGTACCGATGGGTTTGCAGTATATTGTTACGCCTCAAGGATCGACCTTGGTTGTATATAATGCAGCATGGTAAGTTATAGCTTATGCTTCTAGGCAGTTGAAAATCCATAAGAAGAACTATCCGACTCACGACCTAAATTTGGTGGAGGTAGTATTTGCCTTGAAGATTTGGAGACACTATCTATACGGGGTCTATGTGGATGTGTTTACGGATCATAAAATCCTACAGTATGTGTTTACCCAGAAGGATCTAAATCCACATCAAAGAAGGTAGTTGGAGCTTCTTAAGGATTACGATATGAGTGTCCTTTATCATTCGAGCAAGGCCAATGTGGTGGAAGATGCTCTTAGTAGGCTTTCCATGGAGAGTGTGTCCCATGAAGACAAGGAGAGGAAAGAGTTAGTGAAGGATGTGCATCGACTTGCACGACTAGGAGTTCATCTTGTTGACTCGACAGATGGTGGTATCATTGTTAAGAATGGATTAGAATCTTCTTTGGTGACCAAATTCAAGGCTAGGAAAGACGAGGACCTGGTGTTGGTAAAGTTAAAGGAAGTTGTTCAGAATCAGAAGGTGGAGGTATTCTCCCGAGGGGGAGATGGTGTGCTGCATATCAGGGTCATTTGTGTGTACCGGGTGTTGATGACTTGAAGGAGCGGATGTTGAATGAGCCTCATGGTTCTAGATATTCTATACATCTAGGTGCTACCAAGATGTACCATGACCTACGGGAAGTCTATTGGTGGAATGACATGAAGAGGGACATAGCAGAATTTGTGGCAAGGTGTTCGAATTGTCAACAGGTGAAAGTGGAGCATCAAAGACCCAGAGGCGTGCTTCAATACATTAGTATCCCTACTTGGAAGTGGGAGGAAATTAATATGGAACTCATTAAAGGGTTGCCTCGTACTCGTCGACAATATGATTCCATTTGGGTTGTCAAAGACAGGTTGACTAAAGCAACTAATTTCTACCGGTTAAAACTACTTATTCAACGGAGGATTATGCTAAGTTATACATTCGAGAGTTAGTCCGGTTGCATGGAGTGCCCTTGTCCATCATATTAGATAGAGGTACTCAGTTTACCTTCTAGTTTTGGAGATCAATTCAGAAGGGACTTTGTACTCAGGTGAAGCTTAGCACAACTTTTTACCCGCAAATAGATGGTCAGGCTGAACGGACCATTCAGCTCTTGAGAATATGTTGAAAATGTGTGTGGTTGATTTCAAAGGTAGTTGGGATAACCATTTATGTCATCGAGTTTGCATATAACAACAGTTACCATTCTAGTATTAAGATGGCTCCATTTGAGGCTCTTTATGGGCAGAGATGTAGATCGCCCGTTGGTTGGTTCGAAGTCGGTGAAGCTACATTGATAGGACCAAATTCAGTCCATGAGGCTATGGAGAAAGTTCATCTTATAAGGGAATAGTTGAAAATAGCTCAGAGTCATCAAAAGTCCTATGCGGATGTGAGGAGAAGAGAACTTGAGTTTGAGATTGATGATTGGGTGTTTATGAAGATATCTCCCATGAAAGGAGTGATTAGATTCAGAAAGAAAGGAAAACTCAACCCCTGGCATATTGGCTCGTATAGGATTGTGAGACATGTTGGCAAGGTGGCTTACGAGTTGGAGTTGCCCTTTGAATTAGCTTCAGTACATCCAGTTTTCCATGTATCCCTTTTGAAGAAGTGTATGGGTGATCTGATTTTGGTCATTCTGGTAGAGAGCATAGGAGGGAAGGATAGCCTTAGCTATGAAGAGGATCAGGTTGAAATACTTGATCTCAGGTTTGGAAGTTGAGAAACGAAGAAGTAATGAGTCAAATTCTACAGTAGGAAGCTCAGTGGTAATGGGTCCAGGGTTGACCCATTGGGTGATGTAACGGGTCGTGGGTCAAAGTCGTTCTTGTCCCTGTGGTGCCAGAGTTGGTTGGTATGAGTCGTGGTATGACTCGTTGTAAGGAACAATGAATCGTGGTAAGTTCTCGTGAGGAGGTGCAGTGAAGATTAGCTTATAGGTAGAGGATGGGTCCAACGACCCGTGGTTGGGAGGTACGATCCATTGGTTGACTCGTGATGGGTGTTTCAGAAATTGTACATGAGGAGTCAGTGGTGACAACGAGAGGACACAACGGTTCATTGTGATGAGTAATGACTTATTCTGTCGTGTCGTTGTCACAGGACCTGAGAACTGAAGAAATGATGGAAGGAAGTAACAGATGGATACCACGAATCGTGGTATCAATGGAAGACTCGGGTATTGGTCGTGGTCACTAGCAGTGTTAAATTTCTAGACTTTTCATTAAGGGTATTTTCATAAATCCTAAGCTCTGAGGTCCTAAACTATGTAGTTTTAAACTCAGTTAGAAGGGTTTTAAGAGTGATAAACCTACCCTAAGCCATTCCATTCCATGCATGCAATTTTAGAGCCTTCCCTTGGAGATCAAGCTTGAGAAATTCCCCAATTCCTTCTCCAATTCCTTTGGCTTTTCAAGGAAGAGTCTAAATCAGATTTACCCAGGTATGTAGGGCTATGAATGAGAGTTCCTTTCACTCTCATGCTCAAAATTCTTCTCAATTCCATGAATTTAAATTCTAGATTCAAGTTCATGATCCTATGGGGTTTATTCCTAATTTTGTGAAATTCTCTATGATCTATCTATGAGTCAATCCCCTTAATGTATCAAATCATGTTTTAAGATCTATGGACAGATTTTGTATCTATTTTGATTATTAATTCATAGTTTTTAATTTTGATTAAATTATGCCCAATTATGTAAGCTTCATGAAAAGTCAAGTTATGGTGCTATAATGATTTTGGTCTTACTAAGTCTAAATTATAATTTATGATTAATGTTAAGATTTCTCTCCAAGTACTCTTCATGAATTTATGAATATAAAGTATATGTATTTTCACAAGTATGCATGTTATTCATGATTTATGAATTTATGACTCTTGGCCGACTCACGTGCCCTTATTCATGGATAATCATGTATTTCAAGTATGATGAAGTATGTTATAATTATTTGGCCATGAAGTTTATGAATGATTTACGATTACGATGTGACCCTCATGTGCATATTTTTGGGAGTAGTGTCTAGCACCGAGTAGACCGGACATTCAGGTATCCTCATGGTCTTAAAACTAAGTGTCACCATAGGTATATACATATATTTATGGATCCCTTGTGATATCACATCATGCACGTACCTTGCCTGGCAAGCCCGGGACGGCTCTGCGCACTTAACAGAAAAGTTGGAGCATCGTGTAAGCTTTATCATGATGGTGTCGGTTAAGACGAGTCCTCCCATTGTTCCTCATGATTTATGCATGGTTATATTTATGTTACTTTGGCTCAAGTTTTGTTTTATAAAATTTATCTTATGACTATGATTATAATTGGATTATGAATGGTTTGATAACCTTGAACCCTTATGTTTATATTATAGCATTTACCTCATGATCATGCTGTCCTACTCTTATGAACTCTTATGTATTTAAATGTTAATTATTACTTATCTAGCATACTCAGTACATTCTAAGTACTGACCGCATACTCTATGTTGTATCATAGGCTCAGATGTTCATGTTCAACCCCGTTGTTAGTCAGATCTTCAGAATTAGCATTATCCAACCATTGGTGAGTCTTCATCTTTTGAGGGCCTTTTTATTAGCTCGTATCAGTATTTTCAGTTTCAATTTTGTGATGAGTTAGTTGGGGTCTTGTTCCATCAACTCGTCAGGTTATAGCGGCTTATCAGACATAACATGTATTTAACTTCGGATCAGTATTATATTTTCCGTTGTTCAGGTGTTATTAGATTTTCAGACTTCCACTTAAGCATGTTTTGTTATTTGAGTTTCCGCTTGTTGTATGCTCTTAGCTATTATGTTCATGCCATTGGTCGACTTGGAGCCTCTCAGGGTTTCTTATCACGTGTCTTGATCCGGGCCTATGTTCGGGTCATGACAATTGTATTACCACAAATTATATCTCAACTGTGCCTCTCGCATTTTACTTGAATCATGTCAGTACATCTCGTATCACCCTTGTATACTTGTACATCCATGTTATTGCAGCCGCATTTATATCATGCCATACCCGCACAATCTCTATCTCGCAATCATACCATCGGTGATATGTCAGGCACATGCCTCCGTCACATCACTGTACACACATTCCAGAGGGTCTTATGTTTGCCCTACCAGTCATGACATGCATCGGACTCTAGGCCTTACTTTAATTGCTTAGTAGAAGAAGCCATACANTACACACATTCCAGAGGGTCTTATGTTTGCCCTACCAGTCATGACATGCATCGGACTCTAGAAATCCATGTACTGTACACCCAGCCGTATGAGACCTTGATCATACATATGTGAGTACTCATGGCAGTACCCCAACCGTTTGATCATTTAGTCATACCTATACTCTCTCATACTGCTCGCCTGGATGCTTTCCTTGAGCATTAGCCACTCATGTCCAAGCCCTTAACTCATCGCTTGATCATACTAGTCTTCTCATCCAGGTTCTCACCGCAGCCCCAGGCTTCTCATTCTCAACATATCGATGATTTACTTTCCAATATTACATACAACCTCGTTTACTTACTCGATTATCACAGACTTCACTCATTATTTCAAGGACCACATTACACCCTATAAGTTTCTATCATTTAACCGACGCGTGCGTACGTATGTTGAGAGTTATGGAGTACAACGCATGCAAGAAAGGGATGGGGGATGAGTATACGAACACGACATCGAGCGAGCAGGAGGCTGGTGTCGGAGGCCTGGAGCCTTGGGCGCGACGTTGTGCTGCCAGGCCGGCGCATCTCGCCCCCTTCCACCGCCTCAATTATATATAAGTCCCTTCTTGACTTGAATAAATCATTTGTAACATTTCCCTTCGGCAGAGAAGAGAGGGTAAGGAACAATTTCTTCCATTTTCCACTGATTTACGTCGTTAAACTCTGTCCAAACACAAATTCATCTTGGATAATGAGTACTAGGTGTACGAGAAACATTCGTGCGGAGTTATTTCTTGAAAATTGTCTTAGAGTACCGGAACCCCACCGAGCAAAAGTTGTCGGAATCACTTCTAATTGACTTTTACACAACTACAAGTGATAGGTAAGCATTTTTACCTTCTAAACTCTTGGGAAATTGTGAGTTTTTCACCAAATTAAATGGAGTTGAATTATAGTTAATATTATCAAAAGATATCATTGTTTGCCAAGTATTAGTATGAAAAATAGCTTTATTCTCTCAGCATAAAGGCGGCAATTGAGTAGAATTATTGGCTTCAAGTTAGAAACTGTTTGGATAAATGAGAATTGGCCTTCGAGGTATGTTAAGGCTTATCTCTTTTGCAAGTTATTCTCATTGTATAGTGATACAACCTATGCCCTCGAAAGTAGATAATAATCTGGTATGTTGTGATTAGCTGCTGGTGGTCAATAATGATCTTATATGTTGTGATTAGCTGATGCCAATAGATAATGATCTTATATGTTGTAGTTAGCTGCTTTTAGTAGATAAGGACTATGTATGTTGTGGTTAGCTGCTATAAGGCGTATTGAGATTATATCATAGTGTCCCTCACCGTGAAAGAGTATGTTAAGTGTGACTAATGCTAGCAGCATCATTGGGACTCCTCTGTTATTTTGGTCATAGTATTAGTGGGATACTGATGACTTGCTGTCGTTCCAAGGTCTTAGAAGCTTATGGTTAGCTGTTGGGCCTAAATTCGTAAAGTTGGACAACATTTGGTTTAGCTGGGTGACATAACTGTCAGCTTGACACCTATATTGTCAGTAAAGCTTGCCCAAAGGCTGTTAGAATACCTTGATGCCTCCAAGACAAGAATTGGGATAAGGTGGTCTTACCTCCTAGTAAGTGGCAATAGGGCTTCCTTGTTAACTGAGTGATAGCTTACAACATGATTGACTACTGTCAGTGACCGTTTGTTTCAGCCGACTCAATGCTTTTCCTATAGGCCGCTTCGGAAACCACTCCAATTGTTACAAGTCCGACAGACTAGTTGATACCTAAGGGGGGAACCTTATTAGTAGTCAGATGTGGGGACAATGCCCCAGGCGACTCTTATAGATGCTAATGAACAGGTTGCTGCATAGCGCTTGGTCCAGATATACCGCCTACGAGGCTAAGAATTTCCCAGAGGATCCATATGAAATTTGGATAGACAAAGTTAAGGTCCAAAGGGACTAGAATCGGAGTATCATAGTGTTACTTATAGGCTAAGAGATATAGTAAGCTGCCTGTGGAGAGTTAGGGATGACCGCTTAGGAACGTATCCAGCTGGTAGCAGCCCTATAGTCATCCTAAGCAAAGTAATAATATAGATAGTCGCCTACGACCTTGTTGTTCGTTTATGAACTATCATTGTCCTAGTAGGCCCGTCAGGGTATCACTTAGGCCACTCCAGACCCCACCTATTCCGTCTAGGCCGTTAAAGATTATAATCACCTCCAGGACCTTCTGGTCAAGTGTAGGTACATGGGGTGTGCTAGTTGGCAGCTACATAGACTATTCTAGGGGTGAGTAGAGGTCGTATTAGGCCAAAGGGGCCAGATACACCTTTTGTGTGACTAGATTTGTAGATTGTAACATAGTGTCCCTAGTTGGGGTAGATCGTGTGTTGTACTGCCTCTCTCCATGAATAGAAAAGAGCCTGCTAGTTGTGCGAACCGCTTACAGAGCTATAAAATGCTTACGGAGCTATGATGCTGCTAATGCTTATAGAGCTATAGATTGCGTATAGAGCTACGATGTTATGTCTCTCATGAAGCTACTAAATCGCTTATGGAGCTATATATTGTCTGAAAGGACTAAAATGAAGCCTACAGAGCCGTATTGAAGTATATTCACTTATGGACTTCTTCTATATCGTAGTGAAACTATAGACCATTCGAGAGCCTCGTGTGCTCGGGTGCAGTCACAGGTGCGAAAAGGCCCAAACTTAGTTATAGGAGCTCAAAAGGATTCGATATAGTCTCAAGAGACCAGGTATGTTCAGTTAAAGTTACTTGCAGGGCCTTATGGATACCAATAGGGGTATAATAGATTGATTGGCGCCTGCCAGGGCCTATGGGGGCCCAAGTAGGTTACCTCTGTGTTGATTGTACCTTCCAGGCTTATGGGGGGCCAGGTTAGGTTCTTGTTTGCATATTTGCTTGCTAGGTATATCCTATGAGTGTTTAATCACGCTCTTATTTGTATAGTTATCTACTAGATGCAAGCCATGTTTGCAAAGGTGTACTGGTTAACTTCTACCGTTCTTGCTATTTACTTTCAGTTCTTTATCAGCTTCTATCCAGCTTCTTTTACTACCTTACATACTCGGTACATATTGTACTGACACCCAACTATGGGGCGCTGCATACTTTCCTGCAGGTTTAGACTAACAGGTTTCAGGACCTCCCTTAGCAGCTATTCAGAGTCAGCAAATTGGTCAGCTCCTTTCATCCGGAGTTTCCAGGTAGTGGGAGTTTTCTCTTTTGTTGTATAGCAATTGGTAGGTTGGGCCCTATCCCGACTAATATTTTCACTCTTAGAGGCTTGCAGACTACAGTGTTTTAGTTAGTTGGTTGTTCTTGGTCGTGTGGGGCCAATGTATATTATATTTTTCATGTTGGTCGTGTGGGGCCTATTTAGCTAGGTTGTTAGCTTCCTTGTCGACGATAGCATGAATATGACTGCCTGTTTTCATTTTGCTATAACTAGACAACATGGAGGCCTTGTTGGCTCGCATAGGATCCCTTTATTATTATGTTGGCTGGGTTAGTTGTTCTCTTTTACAGGTGCTACATGGTCTTGTCGGCCCAAAGCTTTATTTACAGTCGAGATATAGGAGTTTATTTTCTTGATTTTAGTTGCTGGCAGGCACCAAAAGTGCATATGCCCAATCAGGTCAGCCCAGGTCCCAGAGTGGCATTAGGTGCCAGTCATGCCTCCCAAGGTGGGGCGTGACAAACTTGGTATCAGAGCAACGTCATATCCTAGGGAGTTTGCAAGTCGTGTTTAGTAGAGTCTTGTTTATAGATGTGTTGTGTACCACATTTTATAAGAAGGAGGCTACGAGGCATGATAGTATGGTTACCCCTCCTTCTCAAATCATGCTATAGAGCCGAGTTGTATTGGCTTGAGTCCCTAAGTTTTAATTGTTATGTCCTTGTAGACTAATATTGATATGAGATGGACTACAACCACCTACAAGTTAGCCACAACCGCAGGAGAGTGTACTAGTGAGATGCCACAGTTGGAGGACAAGCCCGCCTGAAGGCGAAAAGGGGGATGCCTTTTTAATATCCCCAGCATCCTTCGGGGGCACCAGGAACCTTATAAGGTAACAGACATACCAGCACCATTGTCAGTTCTTCGTACACTCTCATAATAGGAGGTCAGGAGTGTAATATATATGTTTGCTTATTTAGTATCTATTCAGTATCGAACAGGGGAAACAATTATTGTTGGGTTACCTGAGATATGCGAAGGATTGTGTAATTGCGAGGTTTTACCTCCAACCCTTTAGAGTTTGTTGAGTTTCATACCTTAGCCCCGTTATAGAATGATAGAGTTATTTCCCATCTCCTAGCCTTTTCTCAGTATAACAGAAAACGTAAGTATTAATATGATGTTGCCCAGAATAAATAGTAAAGGAGGGCTAGATTCGTTGATTCCGGGAAAGTGTTAGAAAGTGTTTAAGACCCCTAGTTCTTATATAAGTCACCTAGACCCTCACGACAGTAAATTAGGAGGGTAGGTAAGATTGCTAGCGGCACCCAAGTACAAGTGAGAGTCCATAAGCAGTAGACTCCTAGCAATAACAAAGTTTAAGACAGAAAAAGGCTAATCCCACCATAGTGTGTTGATAATGGTAGGGAATTACATTAAGAATAAAGCCTACGACCCCCAACTTATTATGTTGAGGGGCAGAGAGATTATATGATGGGAACCGACCCGAGTGTAGGTCAGGACGATAAGGTTTAAGAGACTTGGCCAGTAGTATCCTTTCCAGTGATATGCATGAGGCACGAATCCCAAATTTAGCCTATAGAAGTAAGGGCATGACATGAGCATCTAGCTCTAAAGGAGAACAGGACCACCTCTAGGTTGCAGGGGGTTGATAGAGCTTGGAATTGCCGCTGAATATTGGGAAATAAGCATCAGGATTGCAGTTAATGGATAGTAATATTGTAACCTAGAATATCGCAAAATCATCTTAGTGGTGGAGGCGAAGGAATAATAGTACGGAGACCCTAGCCTAGTATAGACCAGAGACAAGGCCCAACAAAAGGAATCATCGGCCCTTGAGATAGCTGGGGGTGGAGTCTTGAGACCCAAAGATTGACCTGCATTCCAAATGCGGTAGGGCTTCATTAGTAGAATGTAGCAAAGATAAAACATTTCATAAAAAAAAGGATCTATTGGTGGCATAGGAAGAAAAAGGATATTATCGAGTTGTGGTAGAAAGATCCAATGGCCAACAAAGAGAGGTTGGACATCAGAAATTGGGCAGGCTAATTCAGGAGATACCGTGCCTACGTGGAAGTGGGAAGTAGATAGTACAAATACAGCTACAGGGTTATCTCGTACTAGGTGTAAATTTGACCCTATTTGAGTCATTGTTGGAAGAACAATGAAATCAACTCATTCTTGCCTTTCAGAATTACGTTTTAGCTAATGATATGCTGGGTTAAATACCAAGAGATAATCCAGCTACATGAGGGGCATAACCCACAGCTAGGTTTTGGAAAAGGTGTCAGAACGGATTAGGGCGTAAGCTAAGTTGAGTATAACATCCCGTCCCCAGGCAAAAGGTCAAGCAGAGCACATGATTTAGGTGCTTGGAGATATATTGCGAATTGAAATGTAGGTCCCCTATATGATGGCCTGAAGTAGATAAGTCAGGGTTAATTGAACCTGGCATAACACATCAGTCAAAAGGAAAAAATTAAACTCATTGGAGAGTATTTACCATCAGCTCAGGATCATAAGAAATCCTATTCCAATATATGGCGTAGGGGGTTAGAGTTGTCTTCGGGGCTGAGATTTGTTTATTAATAGTACACAAGAACATAGAAGACCTTTCCTCAAATTGACCTAATTGGGGATGCTTAAGGTACAGAAGCGTTGTTCCACGGAGAGACGTCAGTAGTTATACTAGATCGATAGGTTCGTAGATTTAACTCTAAAGATGTATCCTCCGTTAAAGTCTTATAGTGGAACATAAATATAGGAGAGATGACCTGGGAAGCTAAGGATGACATGAGGCCTAGATATCTTCACTTATTCCAGGCTTGACCTAGATCATACAGTTGAGGTGAGATTGTTGTTCAGCTATTGTGTTGTTACTTCTACTATCAGTATTGTTTAACTACTTGATTCTACTAAAATTTTCCTAGAAGTAGTTAAAGGAGTTGAGTCTCTTAAGCTTGAGATGACATTCGAGGATGAATGCCCCTAAGGGGAGGATGATGTTACACCCCGTAAAATTTTATCATTTAACTGAAACGTGCATACATATGTTGAGAGTTTTGAAGTACGATGAATTCAAGAAAGGATCCGGAGGATGAGTATACGAACATGACATCTAGTTAGCAGGAGGCCAGAATCGAAGGCCAGGCGACTTGGGGCTGCGCCGTGATGCCAGGCCGGCGCGTCATGCCCTTGGCCTAGGGCTATGGCCAACGCGCCGTGTCCCGCCTGCAATCGCCTCAATTATGTATAGTTCCCCTCTTGACTTGATTAAATCATTTGTAACACTTCCCTTCAACAGAGAAGAGAGGGTAAGTGAAAATTTCTTCCATTTTCCACCAATTTACACTGTTAAACTTCGTCCAAACACAAATTCATCTTAGATAACAAGTTCTAGGCCTACGAGGAACATCCCTATAGAGTTATTTCTTGAAAATTCACTCAGACTACCGGAACCCCCCGAGCAAAAGTTATCGAAATCACTTCTAATTTACTTCTACGCGACTACAAGTGATAGGTAAGCATTTCTACCTTCTAAACTCTCGAGAAATTGTGAGTTTTCAGTCGAATTAAATGGATGAATTATAGTTAATATATCGAAAGATATCATTGTTTGCCGAGTCTTAGTTTTAAAAATAGTCTTGTTCTCTCAGCGTAAAGGTGACAATTGAGTGGAATTATTGGAATTAAATGGAGTTGAATTATAGTTAATATATCGAAAGATATCATTGTTTTCCGAGTCTAAGTATTAAAAATAGTCTTATTCTCTCAGCGTAAAGGCGAAAATTGAGTGGAATTATTGGCTTCAGGTTGGAAACTAATTGGATAAATGAGAATTGGCCTTCGAGGTATGTTAAGGCTTATCTCTTTTGCAAGTTATTCTCATTGTATAATGATATGACCTATGCCCTCGAAAGTAGATAATATTCTGGTATGTTGTGATTAGCTGTTGCTAGTCGATAATGATCTTATATGTTGTGATTAGCTTTTACCAGTAGATAATGATCTTATATGTTGTAATTAGCTGTGCTAGAAAATAAGGACTATGTATGTTGTGGTTAGCTATTATAAGACGTATTGAGATTATATCATAGTGTCCCTCGTTGGGAAAGAGTATGTTAAGTGTGACTAACGCTAGCAGCATCATAGGAACTCCTCTGTTCTTTTGTTCATAGTATTAGTGGGATTCTGATGCCTTTATGTCGTGCCAAGGCCTTAGAAGCTTATGGATAGTTGTTGGGCCTAACTTCATAAAGTTGGAAAGCATAGGGCGTAGCTAGGCGACATAACTGTCAACTTGATGCCTATATTGTCAGTAAAGCTTGCCTAGAGGCTGTTGGTGTACCTTGACGCCTCCAAGACCAGAATTGGGATAGGGTGGTCTTACCTCTGAGTTAGTGGCACCAGGGTTGCCTAGTGAACTAAGTGACAACTTGCAACATAATTGACTATTGCTAGTGACCGTTAGTTTTAGCCGACTCAATGCTTATCCTACAGGTCACTTAGGAAACCACTCCAGTTGTTACAAGTCCGATAGACTAGTTGATACCTAAGGGGGGATCCTTATTAGTAGTCAGATGTGGGGCCAACGCCCTAGGAAACTCATATAGATGCTCATGTACAGGTTGCCGCATAGGGCCAGGTCCAGATATAGATACCTATGA